>KZ869070.1:81036-96194 GCA_003456935.1 Machilis hrabei | reverse complement strand
ACAAAATGTTTTTATCATTTTTCCGATAAATTTCAAAATAGAGCCACAATACAGGAAAAACCTGTTTTTTTACATTTATTTGGAAAACGGTGGATACAGTAGCAGGAACGATTTTGTCATATCCAAACGAAGCGTAAGCGTAGTGCAAAATTTCGTTTCGCTTAAAACGCAAATTTTTGTTCACTTACCAAGCTACGAAAAATTTTCATTCGCTACATCTTGAAAGACGTGGTAGTGAATGAAATTTTTTCATAGCTTGGTAAGTGAACGAGTATTTGCGTTTTAAGCGAAACGAAATTTTGCGCTACACTTCGTTTGGATATGACCAATTAGTTCCTGCTACTGTATTTAAAAAAAATGTTTCCAACAAAATGTATTAAGAATTGAATATCCTATAAAAAAAGGAAAATATCATTTCCGAGAACAAACTAAATCTACCCGTTTCTTGTGGCTAGTGCTGGAAGGAATTTTATTGTTTGTATTATGTCAGCCTACTGTGTTTTCCATAGAAATCTAAATTTTTGTTTTGCTTCATCCATTCAATTGAAAAAGAATGCTCTAGTCTTCAAACTTTGAAAGTGTTCTAAATCATCAGGACCTGCCATGTCTTAAAAGAACTTGTATATGAGCATATTAAAACAATTTAACAAATATGGTTAAATAAAATTAATGAATGTATGGGAATATTTCACTTTGAAGCCCAGAGAGACCAAAAATCATATTTATACATATAAAAACAGGATTTGGTTGTGAAATTTAAATTTTCCAGTCTTTTAATTTTCGTTGTTGTTTTGTTTTCAGTAGGCTATCTTGCATATGCCAATTTTTCAGCTTCTACTTTTAGTGGTTTATCCTATTTAACCATGCACCCATGAATTAATTCTATTCAGGGTTGGCATTTCTGTGTGTGACAAAAACTGGCTTGTACAGGAATGTATACCTGTGTAACATATTCTCAGTTGTTTTTGGTTAAAAATATTTTATGGTGATGAATCAAACAGTGTTGGACTTGAATAAACCCACATAGTGATGGCTGCCCAGGAGTGTGTTTTATCATGCTTATTTAACAGGAAACGTATGATTGCAGTACTTATGACGAAGTATTTTTGTTGTTGTTACGTACGAGGTTTAAGTAAAAGCTTAATGCAAAATTTNTAATGACATCAACTGTTGCTGTCGACTTTCGCCAAAATACGTTATTTCGTTGTTGGCCCATTCTTTAGACACTTTCATTCCCATTTTTTTTTTCGACTCTGAGAGTTCCAACTTTTTGGCACGGCGTACAGCTGAGTTTCTTATTATGAATTGAGAGCCAATCATATTTCTTGCAAAAATCATTTTTTTTGTTCCAAAGTCCAGCAGCTAGGCCAGTTAGTTTGTTCTTTAATACTAGATGAAGTAGGAACAACAGTTGATGACATTAACTTTTTTTTATCGTTTACTTCTTCACTTGTTCTGGATTTTTTAGTCACTGGAGGTGAATAGAAACTTGTGATTTTTTTCATTTTGAAATCTGAAGTAACTTGCACCCAAAAAACTATAGACACCCCCGTTCTCGCACTTTAAACTTTAAAACTCNTAAAACTGTTTCATAACCAGGTTTGCCTGGATGGAAATCATAACTACTTGCTATTTGGCAACCACAGCTGTTTGAAAGAGTGTACAGCTTCTGGTACTATATTTAAGTGACTAATTTCTGATCAAAATACATTTTTAACAAAACTGTTGTCTGTTGATCTAGGAGCAATACTGTATAAGTTAGGGCTCTAAGTACAGAAAAACCCGACTCAGTTCAGCAGTGATGAAATTTTGTAATTTGAAAATATTATTTCAAAATATGACTGTCAAGAAATGCCTAATATTTATACACTTATGCTCATCAAGCACTGTGATTTTTTCATCCAAATACTTGATGTTTTGGGTTGCAACAAGCCCTTGCTGGTGAAATGATTATTATATTTCCCCTCCAGTCTATATCACAGTCGTTCTTGACAGGCTTGATTGAAAAATAAATGAAAATCCAGTCTTAATATGCACACAAACACATTCATGTTGTAATTGTGAAGTTAAAAAAAGCACTCTGTTAAATTAATTGGTTTGATTGTAATTATTTTTTAATGCATCGGAGTAATTTCGTTAGAAGCACTGGTTAGTTTATACCGTATCAGAATAACCTGTCTGCTGTACATCCTTCAAATGTATCGTGTACTTGAAGGAAATGCTAGATTGACTTCATACCAAGNTGCTTGTTCATCATTCATTCTACTCATTATATAGATAGATGAAACGGCTGTATAAATACATTTATTTAGAATAGTAAAAAAATTGTTAAAAATACTAATTATTTAATCACTATTAATTACTCTGACACTACACCACAACTGATCACCTCTACTGCCTCTTTGAGTCTTGCCTAATTTTATGAGGTGTAGCTATCTGTGTAGTTGGTTCTCATGATGGACAGTTTTGGCAAGATCACAGACTAAGCTTCAAATAAGAAGTGTTTCATAAAGGCTGTTTACTTTCAAACCATACTAATTTTGAAACTCAAGGTGAGTAATCAGCAATAACTGTAAAAATTAAACTGAACCAGCTGAATGGTGTTGAAATGGAAATATTTCATTTGCTAGTGACCCATAAAATTAATAATTGGCACAAAATGTGGTAGATATACAGGATCGTAATGTATTTAATTAATTCAAAGTGGAAACAGTACTCCAATTTGGCAGGCAGTAAAACTTAGAAAAAAAAAAATAAAGATGATTCATTTAACAGTAGAGAAAATAAGACAATTTTTTTTATGTTAAATTCCTGTTTGAAGTTGGTTATTATCTTACCAGCATTTTGTGGGTGAACTAATCAAGTATTGAGTTGTCTTTGTAACAATATCATTTAGATTTACTTGCCTAAAACATTTCTCATTGTTATTTACTTATGGTACTTTAGCTTGTACTTTATTTGTAAATTTAATATTCTTTAGTTTCTCATTTCCTTTGAAGTGGATACATGTTTTGCAACGTAGGAGCAGCAGCAGACTCTGACTAACATAGTCATTGGGAATTGCCCCATGTCTGGTCGTCTTCTTCGTTTCTTTGTAAAGCAGGTGACGTGTCCTCAAGATGCTCTAACGTGCCTCTTCCCTCGAGATTTTAGTGACATCTCGGGAGGGGGGGAGGGGGGAGAGCAGATCAGGATCGGGAGTAGCACAACAGATGTTTGCGAGTCTCGCCCAGTGCGTAGTGCTCAGGCTGTGTCGCTCTAAAGTACGAATGAAAATTTTTCAGAAGTGTGGAGAGAAAAGAAATTGTGAATCTGTCCAGACAGGCTCTGCTAATAATAGTCTTGCCACCTCAAGAAAACCTACGTCACGCGCCTACCACCTATCCGCCTCACTATTCTTCCAATAGTCAGATTTTTGGTAGTGGGTCTACACTCAATAAATAATGTCATGTATGTTTTGTGACACTCAGAAACCAGCTGCAGAATACGAAATGTTATGGGTTACAGCAAAACAGGACTTGATTCGATTTGTGTTCGTTATAATTATAGTCGTTTGTAGTGTCTAAAAGGTCTGTTATCATTTCGTATGTGTAGTTAGATCGAGTGAAGGAATCTTCAAAATATAGAAATACTTTTNGCATTAATTTAGATGTCTGGTAAACTTGCTTAACGAAATGGAAGCCTCGAGGTTCAAATGTCAAACGGTGAACATTAGACAATAATGTTACGTAGACGCTGGCATACGGTAATATGTTTTGCTGTACATGCTGTGACTCGAGAAGAAATTATATTTTTTTCATACATTTCAAGAATTGACTTGAATTCTTAAAAGTTTTAAAAGTAATGTCGTTTTGGTATGATGTCATCACGGTTCGCGACAGAAGTAGTTTTCGTCCTTTTGTCGCGCGAAGAAGAGCGTCGCCTCGGAAATAAAAACAGAAGCCGTTCTGAGACGCATATGTGAGAACCAAACAAGGGGGACAAGGACTTTTCGGGAAGACCTGGAAGTTCTTTCGTGTCCTTTTTCTTGGGAGTCACAAGCGCTTCTTATTACCGCATTTATTTCANGTGTAGTTTATTAACTATTTGTCTCAATATACTAACAAGGAGAACACCAAATAAAGCCGTCTTATTATTATATAATAAGGTTTTTCTTTACCTCCCTTGTAGATAGCAGCCAAATATAATAATTTTATAAAATGTGGGCTTACACGTTACTCCCTGAAATTAAAAGCACCTTGATCCTGGACATACGCTGTATAAAAATAAGTGGAATATTAGTTTTTTCATGAAAGAACTATCTTAAAAATGGAGATTAGACGTGAGTAAACATACAGAAGTTCTTTTATGTAAAGTTCTGTTTAATGCTTATGGTTTAGATCACGTGAATAGTGCTCTGGAAATATTTCCACCTGCAATGGAGCTCAGTTATCTTGATAGATCGATTCAGCCTGTCAGGTCCTTTGGAGTTTCCAAGACTAAAGGGTTTTTGGGGAGCTCCTGTTCAGCTCTAGCGCGTCATTAATTTTCTAGACCAAGCGTTTCCTGCCGACAGCTGAGTGCTTGCAGTGTCGTTGGTAGTAGGGATGGATGTTTGTGCAAACTAGGCAAAGAAATGTGTAATAAAATCAGTATTATTGCGTAATAAATGGGCTATAGTACACATCCAGTCGTTGAACATCTCCATTCATCTTTTACTTGTAGCTCATAAAACCTATGTTATGAAACCTTTTATTAATAGTATACGTTATTATACTTATGCCATTGCGATCTTGCACGTTAGCCTACCTTAGTAATGTGCAAACAGACGCCCGCAGTGCAATGTTTAGACGATTAGTAAAAACCTGTAAACTACACTTTCCTACTAGTTTTGCGTTAAATTTAGATTTTGTTGTAAGAAAGGCACCACAGAATGTCGTTAAAAAAGCGAAATGTGTGATAGACACTAAAGCAAAATCTCTGCTAAAAGTTTGGTTGGCGGGAAATGTTTGTCGTTCGCAAGAAAATATTGCTTTGATAGTAGCCACAAATATTTGTTTATAAAAGCATGGTACTTGTATAACACAGGTAGACAGCACAGTTTTTATAAGTGAAGTTGAATGTGCCATAAATCTTAATTGCTGTCTGTTCCTAGTTAATAACAAGTAGATACGATAATAAACACGTCTTCTGTGAGAACCAGGGAATAAACTGAGGACACATTCTGTCCACTTTTAGGTTAATTATGATCTTTTTTTTTAAAGAGGCCATGGATACAATGACTTCTATACTGGAAATTCCACTATTTGGTGACCGTTATGAAGTCTACCATGAATTTGGATGTACGGCCGGTTAATTGGTCCCGCGATAACGAATGAATAGAACATTGTATACATTCGGTAGGTCATGGCAAATTTAAATATTGGTTTGAGTCAAGTCGGACAGTTAAACCAAAGTTATGCCTTATGATAGCTGGTGTACTGATCGGCTAATACAAACAAAATATTGTGTTTCGAAGTTTTGAAAGATATTTTGTTAAAACAATGTCAAATGTTGTGATGTTGGTGCTTCTTTAAATAAAGAAAAGTAAATAAATGAGAACACAGTTAGTAGATTTTTGTAGACTGCAACCAGAAAAGTGTTACATGTATATTATGCTGCTTCTCTAAGGTCGAAACAGACTTTCTAAATTATAGAAACTAGAAATGAGCTAAGGTAACCGACATTTTGTTTGATGTCGCTGAGAGCAGACAAAAATTTGAATCGCTACACTTTCAAATTGAATAGGTGGCATGAGATACGAAAACATACCATTATATATTTTTTCATCGTATTATTGACTTGATGTAATTGGTCATACATGAAAGTAATGAAGACATCGTCCTCTGTTCACTCTACTCGTATATTTTCGGTCAACTCCATCTCAGTCTCTTTCTCCCCTTTCCAGTATATTCAACAGCCTCCATCTCTTGCCTGTGTTCTTCCTTCCCATTTCCCTTACTCGTTTTCTATTTTGTCTTTAACCACGCTTCGTAATCTCTCCTTCGATTCTCTAAATCTCCACCCTGAAAAGTCATTTAGCTCATCCTCATTCCAGTCGTTCCAGGCGCCCTTCATCGCTTTCTCGTTCCCATCGTTTTAATAATCTCTGTAATTTGATGGTCGAATAATTTTACACCTTAAGATGCAGTTGGTGCTGATATACACGATCTTAACGACATGAGTTTTGTCGTAGTACAAGTGCCGACGAGATTTTCATAAAAATAATTTACCGTGTTGGCATTACCACTAAGATTTTTTTTTCATAATTGAAAGTTGAACAACAATTAATAATTAGTTTACAAGGTTGTCACTTGTCAGGGTATTTGCCTAAACTACTATTGTGTGTAAATAAACCTACGTTTCAATAACTTCTTTGCAGAACTTCAGAATGTTCCGGCCCCGGCCAGCCCCCCCCCCCATCACCCTCAAAGAACGATAAAACAGAAAACATCTACGTGTAATTGACTTGTTGCAGCATATTTTTACGAGCCATACACAGTAATTAATTCTGTGGATGTACTTGATAATAATTGACAGGCACTANGTAAAAGTGGTTGTAACAACTTAAGCATAAGCTCTGAAAATTGTAGAATATACATTTTTTTATTAAGTAATGAGGGATAGTTGTTTGAGCCTTTGATATTTTATAAATCATATGTTTGACGAAAAAATCTGAGAAGAGACTACGTGTGAAACGCCTAGACGTAATGTTCTTCAATAGAGTTAAGAATAACGTTCAAAACCTTCATCTGTGTTGTGAACTGGTCGGACAATTTGTTATCTTGTATCACGTGCAGTCATCATTGGCAGCCGTTTATCTTAACCTTTAGGTCTCAATATAACCCACCCTTCAAAAGAGATGTTGGGAATTGGGTTACGTATGTCTAACTAACATGCGATTTTGTCGTAAGCGTGTTCTGAACCAGCTATGCGGTGAATAATCAACAACGTGGATAATTTTTATTTTTGAAAGAATAACATTTTAAATTTCGGAAAAATCATTTTAGTCATCTGTATAATTGTGTTAACATATGTTTAAATTTCCAAAGACTGAAAAAACACACAATGTTTGCCTTTTATATTTTGGCAAGCTGTTTGAATACAGTGAAAAATCGACGAACCAAAATGTGTTTCGTGAAATGCCGTGGATTCCTTTATGATTGTCATAAATAATTTATAGTCTGAGTGTTCTCAGATGTTTCGTTTGGTAGACAAGGCAGTATTTTAATTGCTGCTGAAGGAAACCACCTAATTGCATGATAGTTGAATAATGGAATCAGTGACTGAAACCTTTGAAGGCAATTAGTCTCGGTCACCGAAGAGGAAAGAATTGGCGCTTGCACAGACATTTAACCAGTGCACAAAACCTGTGATACGTTTTCCGACTATTGTGTTCTTTCTTTGTGACGAAGTTGTACGTATCAACGAGTATCTAAGGACAACGTAAAGAAAATGATACCACCACATTAGAATTATTTGTCATCACTTGTCTTTGGTTTGTTGACAGACGTCGTGCTTTCTCGATTTTGTCAGTTTTTGGTCGCCGCCGGTTAGTCTTGGTGCCATTTAGCCTTCACCCCTATCGGTCAGTTAAAACTGTGTCCATACCAAAAGTGTTACTAAATATTTTGGATGACACGATCATGTAAACACGTGCTACTAAGCATTACACGTTATTTAGAAGTTATGCAAGGGTGAAATTGTGTGGAGGGAATTATGTGCATTGATTACGAATGAAAAGGGATTGCTGTTAACTTCGGGTTCTTGACTGGCCAACTGCTGTAAGTTATAGAAGTTGGATAGTCAACAGGCTTTCGGCCAGAAGCCGTGGGTTTGATTCCCACATAAGGCTGGACATTGTGAATGTCAGACTATTAGCCTGTTACTCGCCGAAACATTGGAGGTATTCCAGAAACGATGATGGTGAGTAATAGTCCGACCAGTACAACGTATCTGACGAAGGAGTATCCGAGTTTGTGATTATGCATTGTGAATGACCCTCAACTCGATGTCTATTGAGTTGTACATGGGATCCTCGTGTATAGTGCGTTGTGTGAAAAGTGTTATACATTTTTGGTTAATTCAGAGGCGTCCACAGTGTATTAAGCAGATCGCATACATCATGCTGGTACAGCGGTGCCGTTTGGAATCCCTTTGGGTTTAACTAGTCTCACAGGGATTCAAGACTGTTATCTGAATCGAACCGCGTCTAAACCAAGGCGACGTTTTTACACCAATAACTTCAGTCGGTAAGAGAGATGCCAAAATAAATGTTGAAAGCGTAGGGCCTAGTGGTAAAACGAACGAATATTTTAAACATTGATTATAAACACATTTCAGAATTTAATCGCGCGAATTTAGTGCGCCATATTTGGTGCAGCTGTAGCCTAGTAAGATAGCTATTAGGTTAATTGCTGCATTAGATGGTGTCCGGAACATCTACAATTCTATAGAAGAATAGCAACATAGTTAAGCGGAATTTCAGGTTTACATATGTTAACGCGATATGTACTTCACTAATAGGAGGTGCATAAAATGTTGACACTATAACAACAATATGTGTGCATTTTTAAATGCGGGTGCACTGTTTTACTTTGAACGAATTGGAATAGGAAAACAAGTTTTTCTAAGCTTAGCTTTATCGATGATCTTAGAGTACACTTTTTTCAACTTCAATTACTAGAGTATAGGACATTTTTCAACGCTGTTTGGCGTTGAAATTATTCCGTCATCTAAATTGACACTTGTTGAACCCGGTTTTATTGACTACTTTTGTAGTTCTAACAGCTTACCAGTTATAAATTTGGTACCGTTGCTCGACTTGAACAAAAAGCTGTACGTTAAGTGTATTTGGAATCATTCAGATATACAGGGTGAGCACAAAAGANTCGACACTTTTAGTAAAATGACATTACACAAATTTGTAGTAACCTACTTAGGACGTTCAACCTTCACCAAATGATAGAGTAACTCCCAAAGTTTTGTTTCAAATGGCCCAGGTAACAGTTTTTCTGGTTTCTTCCTCTAAATGCCAATAATGGAAAAAAAAATGGCGGCGATAATTAAACTTTTCCCAAACTTTGTGCAGTGTCCCTAATGGTGAGAACTGTACGTCAGTTGTGATTCGCAGCCTCAACCCTGGTGAAGATGTCGGC
The DNA here is from genome assembly GCA_003456935.1 of Machilis hrabei. Classification (NCBI taxonomy): domain Eukaryota; kingdom Metazoa; phylum Arthropoda; class Insecta; order Archaeognatha; family Machilidae; genus Machilis; species Machilis hrabei. The sequence continues at coordinate 87,018 of KZ869070.1, read as the reverse complement.
ATACGCGGAACGTACAAATTCTATGTACACAGCCCAACAAAAGAAGTTAGGTGTAGCTGGTCGGGTGATCTCTGTAGCCATATGCACCACTCATCATCATGGGCTCCTGCATGACCCAGTTGTGCCCCATGTTGTTTGACATGTTCCCCAAATTCGAACAGTTTGCCGGCACACTTTACCGTTGATATGGAAAGTCACAAACAATTAACATTGCGGGTAAGTTAATGTTGTCAGTTCTGAGTAGCAACTCGTGGCAGAATTTGTATCGTAGAAGCAATCTTATGGTTTCAGCACCTGGATCAATTAAAGTATAAAGTTTATGCTTATGCAGAATTTTGAAGGTGGTAGTTTGTGGTAGCTGCAATTCACGGCTCGCTTGGCGCGTTGATTTTTTTTAGGCTGCGCTGGAAGGAAGACCGAACACTTTTTACATTTGCTTCAGATACAGAAGGGCGATCANGACTCTTACCTTTGCAAATGATGCCTTTGTCTTGGGAATGTTTTTACTATACACAAATGGATGATTGCCTGGTTGGTTCCTTGTGAAATTGTGTGTGAAATGTACGTTGTACAGCCATCACAGACTTCTTCGCTAATTGAAGGATTCACCAGCTCGTTTTTGGGGGGTCTCAACCATTTTTACAACTAGTGGCATCTAGCGGCGACAACCTGCAACACAAATTAACGGGGCCGTATGAAATAAAACGTTGCGAGTTACTCTGTCGACTGGGGAAGGTTGCATGTTTTAACGCATTTAGGTACCCCACATTTGTGTTATATTTCATTTTAAAAGAGTAAATATCCTAATTGCTCATTTTTATTTGACACCACGAGTTAGCTGTAGCTTCCATGTACTAGCAGCCGAAGGAAATATGTTCTTGTACGACGTAAGTGTATTACAAAAAAATATTACAGTTACAATGTATGGCATATTTTTATCAAGTCGCTTATATTCAGCATAACACGGTTTACTAAGGATCCACAAATATTGTATGTCATGTGGTATAATTTTTTAAATACGTGCACTTAGAAATCCTTTTTTAAAATTTACATTTGGCCTTCCGATGTCAAACTTCCATAATCAGTTTAAACATGATTAAGGTGTCTGAAGAAATAGGCCGTTGTTACTACACAGTGAACTGTAAAGGCTGTTACTATGTGAATAAGAAAAGTTAATTGAGATCTAGCAACTCGACATTTACTAATGCTTTGTTGTAATTGTGTTANGTTTATTTCCGACCGTTGGTGCGGCTGCAAGGAATGTGCCATTGTCAAAGACGCGTGTGAAGGTAATACACGTGTGTGTGTGTGTGACATGTATTGTTCATGTTTATATATCATTTTCAGATCTTTGTTATTGTTTCCCTGTTGTCTGTGAGAGTGTGCGTCTGGTAAAAACGACCCTGCGTAGGTGTTTGAATTTGTTTAATATAGTGTATATGTGAACCTCTGGGACTTCACATTTTACGGTAATTGAAATTTTATTTTATTTCGTTACGATTCCCCAGTTTGCTTTTAATCTTAATGAGCACCACCTTTAGTTTTTCCAGCCAGTTCAGTATTGTTCTTTAAAATGGCTGATACGCAGCTCGGAATCGTGATTTTGATGAGATGAACTTAAATCGTCCCTTCGGTAAAAGGCTTTCTTGCTGGCATCCCTTCAGTGGAAGTTCTTTCGAGTCCCAAGAACAATTTATATAGTTTATGTTAGGATCTGCACAGATGGGCGATTATCATTATATTTCCAGTGAATGCGAAAATATAATTGTTTAGTTCTGAGTCAGCTCCACGTTCTTGGCCAACGATATCCTACATTATAGGCTATAGAAATACGCCAGTTTTAACTTCCACTATATATTGAAAACAGTACTACACAGGTCGTAAAAGAACACACTTCTTTGGTAGGCTACACAAAACATAACGAGTTAATACTTACAGAATCACATACAAGATGTGTTCGACAACATCAGTCAGTTCCTAAGCTCCCGGAATATTTTCAAGTTCAACGGGACCTTTTCAAAAACGTATAAATATGACAGGTAATTTACAAATGTGTAATCCAGTAGTTCGCAAACGCACGCTTTTCACCCGTCCAACTTTCCATCGTAACTAAATGCTATTGAAAGACGAAGATGTTGTTACCGATCACATACGAATATTACCGGAAAACCTCGATCTTTATAATCATCACGAAATTACCGCTATTCCTCTGGATATGTTACGTCGTGTGATGGAAAACTTAATACCTAGTCTTCAAGAATGTCTGAATAGAAATGGTGGCCATTTATAGGATGTCGTGTTCAGATATAGTTAAATGCTATTAAATATACTCTCATTTTGTAGTAAAAGTTCTCTTTCAAATGTATAAATAAACAAAAATATTAACATTTTAAAATCGCCCGTTTCATTGGCTGCAATAAATTGGAGATTGAATTCCTTGACCCTATAATGTATACCAATTTTTTTCTTACAACTCTCAGGCCAATAGTTTGGCCGCAATTAAAATATCAAGCCATTCACGGGACGATTTGCGAACGGACCACGTCCTCCCACCACTGATACCAACTGTCGTGATACTAGCGACTTGAAGAATCCAGTCTATTTTCCGTAAAAACTAAATACTTTACTTAAACGCTCGTTGGCCGAGTGGTCTAAAGCGTTCACATCATCGTTTACGCAACTCCTGTGCTTGATTTTGGAATTCTAAGAGAACGTATACAAAACGGATTCGAGCAAATACGCGACACTTCAGGAGTTTTCAACAGAGTGCGATAAAGTATGGAACTCAGGCTCACAAGATGCATTGAAGCAGGAGGAAGCCATTTTATGCAATTTAAAAAAAAAATAAATAAATAAGTGTTCTGTAGGCTATTGTTAGAGTGCAATTAATTAAATAAACGAGTTTGGAGTACAAATCGGCAATAACTTACGTGGACCATCCTGTGACACAGTTTTATTGTTGTTTTGATGTTACATTTGCTACGACCAAAGCAAATAATTTCTTGTTTTATTTTGGGGTTTATTATTTTTTTTTGCTTATTTTTTTAAATTTTTATTATTTCGTGCCTTTAGGTATATTGTAAAAATAAAAATTAAAACACATTTACAACTAATAAAGTAAAACAAACACTTTCAAATGTTTTAAACATTCAAAAAGCATGAGTTTATACAAGTTCAATAACATAATGGACTAAAAATATGTTTATTGTTTTAAAGAGCATGGAAACTTAACGCTCTATTGCATTCTCGAACACACGATCTGTAACTTCAGACGTGAACGCTTTAGACCACTCGGCCAACGAGCGTTTACGTAAAGTGGTGGCTTTTTACGGAAAATAGACTGGATTCTTCAAGTCGATAGAATCACGACACTTGGTATCTGTGGCGGGAGGGCGTGGTCCGTTCTCAAATCGTCCCGTGATTGGCTTGACAAATATTTTAATTGTGGCCAAACTATTGACCTGAGAGTAGTAAGAAAAGAAATTTGTATACATTATAGGGTCCAAGGACTTCAACCTCCAATTTATTGCAATCAATTGATTTACACCCTTTATATTTTGTGTAGGCTACTAATTGGCTAAAGAAAATGTGTTCTTTCTAATATAACTTTGTGTATTAAAACATATTACAAACTATGCTATATTTGAAATGCATTACACAAACTATTTACTGTGTGCTCACAAGTCTTGTCTTTCAACTGGTACCATTTTTATTGTTTTCTTTTTGTTCAAAATTAGTTGTTTAGAGATACCTGAACCATTTTCTTAGGAAGTATTCGCAGTAGGCAGTCAATTTTTGACACTTTTTATATTATCAGCTGTGCTTGAAATCATAGTTTTCAATTCTAACTCTAAAACTGGTAAAGCCTAATTTTTTCCAGTACGGTACCTACAAATGTACTTTGTATTAACATTTCAATTACCTTATTAGTGTAAGAATTGATTAATTTTTGTATGGTTCCAAATTGACTTGAAAGTCTGCATTAAGTGGAAAAAATGAGTTTTTACCCCTTCAGTATTTAAGGAGTAAGTGTACCAGAAAAATGCCTGTTTTTTCTATACGTTTATAAGATGAGTCTTTTTATTTTCATAGAACGTAACTGGGGGAAAAATGAGTAAAAAGTTCGCACTTCCCTCATTCCATAACGTGATTAGCTACTGAGGGGACAGCCCACACAGTGTCATGTTGCCTTGTTATGTGGAGGCATATGGCAGCTTGGTCGACAACCCACATTGCACTTTGAACAGTATAAGCGGACTTTGACATGAAGTGCTTGTTCTAAGTAGCGCAAGAGAATAAAAACAGTTTTGTAGCTAACATTTCTGTAGTGCTAAAAACGAACACATTTTGTTCACATTTGACGAAAAAATGGTAGTTAATTGTGTTTGTGATTCCCCGTTTTTATGATACTTTTAAACAGCGAAACCTTGCAAGGTCCTATTTTAATTCATCCACTAATAGTAGTAGGTAATAATGCTTAGTGGAAGTAAAGTGATAATTTTGTTTCCACCGTAGGGTTAGTCTGAATTAGTCGAGCCCTTAAAAAGCGGCGGAGACCACAGATTTCTTAACTTTTGGTTATCTTTTCATGTAATCGTAAAAACACACACGTGGGTATACAAGGTGACCCCAAAGTCAGTTGGCAACTTCAGTATCGCAGAAAGAGTATCAGCGAAAGAAACGGGATCGTAGGGGCTTCAGATTCAATTTTCTTCAAAGGGTGCAACTCGCTTTCATAGTGTGGTTTTTAGGGCATACTTGAAAACCTAACTAGAATGATGGATCGTGTAATATATAATCTAAAAGGTCTGTTACAAAAAAGAACAGTGACGTAACACAATTTTTATCTGTGTGCAAATCAGTGCGACAGTCCCAACAGCGGAGACCTTCACATTTTACCCAAGCTAGGGACTGTCTGCAATAGTCAAACGGGGCATTCTGCACGCAGGAACGTTTAAAGGCACCTGTGGACCACAGCTCGAGTTATGTATATTCTGAAAAACGAAGGGGAAAATATTGTACTTGTNCAAACGTTAACGAAAAACAGCATTACTCAATAAAAGACGGTACAGCAGTTGCTCAAAATGTTCTCCATCAAATGCCAAATGATGGTAAAGATGAGTTACGAATTCATATGTTTCGTCAACATCTTGAAATGGCACATTGAATTGAGTACAGTATTATTTTTAGGTTTGTGCTGTTCTTCTTTTCAGCGACTCTCTTAAAATTGCTAATTATTCTGTGTAAGATTTTCAGGTGTACCCTTGGAAAAAAAACGAATTTCAGTTCCTCTGTATTGGCTGCAATTCCAGTGACCCTGTTTCTTTCGCTCTTGTTTCAGAAAGTTTAGTGTACGCCGACTTTTGGGATATGATGCACAGTTTAAACCGTCACGAATTGGAAAACTTGATGGACGTTAAACGAATGTGTACAATGAATTATTTGGTTGTGTGATAAATCAAACCACCAATTCCCTCCATAAAGTTATAATTTGAAAACGTGAAAAAAAAACAACTTCCGCTTCGAAAGAAACATCAATATTAGTATAACACACAAATAGTTTCCTGGAAGTTTCGAACAGTTTGATTTTGGCAGATTTAGCGTTTGTCTTTACCCCTCCACTTTTTCTGAATATCAGGATCTTTAGTTAAAAGAGAATATTCAGAACTGCTATTATTAAAAAGTGTGAAATGGGCTTTCATGCTTTTGTGTACTTCTAAATATTCTACCGTATTCAGATGGTCGTTGCGCTATTTTGAAAATTTAGTGGCTGTTTTTTGAATAATTGAATAGGCGATGAATTAGAAATTAACAATGAATTTTAGTGTAACTGGTGAAAATCTTTAAGTTTGAAAGATTGACAAGATGTTTTTGCACACTCCTTTATATTGATATACAGCAGGGGTCGCGCTGCCGATAGCATTTTTCGCCAAATGCGATTTTTTTTATATATGTGGCGAATTTTGTATTCATTTGGCGATT
>KZ869070.1:48415-64603 GCA_003456935.1 Machilis hrabei | reverse complement strand
TCGATGTAAAAGATCCCACCTCCGGCTATGTGTCGGCTGAGTGGCAAAATTCAGTTATCCTGATGCGTCATTACGACGCGGATGGGGTCTCCATTAGACCTGAGATGTCATAACAGTGGGACCATAATCCAATAGCAATAGAAGAACCGAGTACCTTGATGATATTGATAGGTATGTCCGATATGAAGGCAGTTCGTCATGAAATGTTTTTGATTATACTAGATGAAGTTTTAAGCAATTTTTGTTACACTAAAATGGAGTTACAGATCCACAAATTTGATGTACAAAGCAATCCTGCCATGAGACCAAGTGGGTCCTTGCTGTCAAAGAAAATCTTCATAGAAGTTGTATTGGCCAAAAATGCTGGAAACTTGGACAGTTCACAAGTGGCAATAACTCGCCGTAATATACAAAAAAATGTAAACAGTAATTTTGGATTTTCTTGGTAATAGGGATTTTTGGTTAGAAATGTCTTGGAAAGGGCAGGGGAGAAGTTCTGTGTTCAGTACGTGTATTAGTTCTAAATCATGGTGATTAAAAAAAACCTTGTCCTTGAACTGTAAGACTAACCTATGAGGAAAGTGTTTTTCTGTTATACATGTAGTTACACATCCATTTGTGTTGATACTATTCTGATGACTCCCTTTGTTTTTCATTTTTTTCTCTTCCAGTCTGAGAAAGTCAAGCAGCTGCTTCAAGGTGCTCGATATCGACGTGGTGGAGCAAATGATGCACTGTCAGCACTACAGAGAGATAACTATGCAGCCACGGCTTCTCGTGTCGATGAAGCACAAATTCGTGCTTTGGCCGATCATCAGATGGCCTCCCTTGAGAATTTGGTGCTACAACAGAGGCGTGCTCATTTACGTATGGCACGCATCCTCAAAGAGACTGAGGAAAGGCATCGGAAGGTAAGGTGACAGTAATGCATTTCAATTTTAATAGGAGCCGTGTCTAGCTTATATTGCAGGTAGTTCATAGGTTTTCTGTCTGTATTTCTATGTACACATTTGTTTTAGGGTTTTAGTAAAACGGATAAGTATTATGTACTGTAGTTTGAGAAAAGATATTTAACACTAATACATGTGTTGATCATTGACATTGATAGAGGATTTTCAGTGATGAGCTTTGAGCTATAAATAACAGTATTAACAGATGAGAAATATCAGTTCAGCAGTATTTACTTACAAAAAAGCATTGGGCTCCATGAACAGTGATACAGACATCCAGACATTCCTTAATTAAAATGATTCAGGAATGTGAAAGTCATTTTGGTGAATACCATGCTATACTTTCTGCACTTGTGCTGTGAGTTGGGCAACAATTGATGGGAAACATCTGTGATTGTCCCACCATATCTCACATAAGTTCAATGAGTGACATACCAGGTGAATGTGCTGTGTGCTGGCCAAGGAAGTATGTACACATTGTGTACTCGTTCTTAAGCCGTGAGAATAGTATGTGGATGAGTATTGCTCTGCTGAAAGACAGTGCCGAGGTGAAGCATAGAAAGGGCAGAGCCACTTGTCATGGAATGGTTTCAACACATCTCACCACCAGTATGACCCCAAGAATGACCAAAAGTGAACATTTATTGTAACGGCTGAGGATCCTGAAACCATAATTCTGGGTGTGCCACTCCCTGATGCAGGCTGGATTACTTCTGTCACTGGTGTATCTCCAGATCTGTTTAGGGCTGTCATTGTATCCCAAAGGGAATTACTATTAATCTCTAAGGACAAAACAATATAATCTTTTATCCCCCAAGAAGCTTCTGTTCAGATACTGGTGGAAATGGAATGGCACTGATGAACCATGGGCATTGAGAAGGTAGCCCCACTTTTCTGAAGTTATCTTCCAATTATGTTCCCCGACACAAGCATATATTGTGATCTGCTGTTTGAAAACTAGATGATTATGGCAGATGTCACCTAGTGGTAGTTGGCAGGTGTTCCACTCCTCCCATTCTGATGTCCTTCTGATGTCATTAGAACCTTAGTGATGTGTGTTAAATATATTCATGTGTGCACTGCTGACAGTAGCATGTAACTGTTTGGACATCACAACTCACTTCTTGCCATGTTGATGATCCAGCTTCTGGCATCAAAGTTACACACTCAAATTTGTAGTGTATTCTTTCGAGATGGGCTATTTCAATACTGATCAGTGCATTCATGTGTATTTGCCTGTATACGNCAATTGTTTCTGTTGACTTTACCAGAGAGATGAAATGCTACTTCGTCACTGAAAATGACATTCCGAGAATCATTATGTTCAAGAATGTCAGCAGCAAACTGCATCTGTTAGGGTTTGTCATTTGGTAGAAGTTTCTGCAAGCTTTGCAATTTAACCTCTTGTGAGCACTGTTGAAAGCCGTCAATGCAGTTCTCTACTTGGCTCGGCAGATGGATTTAAGCAGTCGATCAAGTAATAGCTGAAACACTTTCAAGAAACTGTCAGTGTGCTGCATCATGAAGGAGCTGGTAGTAATGTTTCTGAACATAAGATAGCAAAAATTCAGGATGTTTTTATCCAAACTCCTAAAAAGTCCATTCGCCAAGCAAGTCGAGAACTTCCAAGTACCTCGTTCAACAGTGTCACAAAGAGGTTCGTAAGAGGCTGAATATAAATTGCAGACCTTGCAAAAACTTCTACCAAATGACAGACCCCAATGGGTAGAGTTTGCTTTGTTGACATTCTCTACAAAGTTGCGGAATATACATTTTTTTAACAACGTCGTGCGCGTGATTAAGCGACATTTATCTGTCTGGTAAAGTCAACAGAATCAACTACCATGTATGAGGATCAGAAAATCTACTTAATTAAAACAAAACATTTATTAAAATGTGTTATTAATTTTTGAAAACCATTTTAAGATGAGTTCTAAAATAAAGAATTTGTTAAGGCTTATATAATGTTATTCATGAACATATGTATTTATGTAACCCATTTAATAGAAAAGGCTCGTTTGGTAAATAACAGCAAATAACTTAAACATAGGGTGGCAGGGCTTAAAAATAATACACACTTAATAACCACCTGTGAGAGGTATTTTCCAAAACTATATTTTAGTGTAGTTGCACTTCTTTTTCCCAGAACAAGAATTAGATGATGAAACTTTAAACAGACTTTTGAATGAGTTTAAACATATTTTTATTGCAGGTGGTTCAGGAATTGGAAGAAGAGAAAAGAAAACATGAACACGACACAGCACAAGGTGACGACATCACATATGGGTTGGAAAAAGAGCGTACAAGACTGAAACAGGTATTTATTCTGTTCTCTTCATTTTTCCATTAACTTAAAACAGGTTAAAAAAAACATCAACTAAGTTGTCCTTTTGAGTGCACATTAAACAACTTCATTGTTGTTATGAGGATTTTATAGTTTCCTTAATCAAAAATATTCAGGCGTGAATTTCATACATTGTGTCAGTGTTTTATGTTAGGACTAGAAAAAAGGAGCCTTGTATTGTTTTTGGTATATTTTTCACAAGTACTGTACTAGGTTAGGGGTATATTGCTTTATTATATCTGCAATACCATTTCGCCCGTGTCACATTGGTTATTGGTATTATTGGCTAATTTCCTATTTTGGTTCATCTGGAATAAAAATGGACTTGTTAATTGTTTACGACAGTGATGCCAAATAGGTTCTTCCAGCTGGAATAAAGTGTGCCAGTTGATCCACTTACAGTCTGTTCACCAAGAAAGTGTCCAGCATAATCTGAAAGAAATAAAAGTTAGGGGTAAATGTTGTTTTTTTAAATGTGAAAGTAGATACACAATTACCTAGTAGGTAGTCCAATCGCCTCCATTATCGATTATGGTTTGGCACCTTTTTGCCATGTTTTCAACATGGTTTTCAGCATATTCACGAGACAAAGAGCACCAAATTTTCCTAATCCTCAGTGATAGCTGTTACAGGGTAAAGATTGGCTTTCCTTTGAGCTTTAACTTCATGTAGGACCAGACATTTTCTATGGTATTTGCATCTGGAGACAATGCAGGCGAATCCATCGTAGTGATGCCATTTTCTAGTTTCCATTCACTACAAAGTTTACAGCGATATTTTGGGCCGTTATCCTCCTGTAGCACCATCCTCGTTCTGTTTGCACCAAAAAACGTTTCAGCAGACTTCAATAAATAGTTCTTACGCATTTTCTCTGCATTTAAATTGTCTTTAAACAGGAAAAGATAACCAAAACTGCATTTACAGAAGCACCTGCAAATGTGAATTTTTACAGGGTGTTTCACTGTGCGCTGAAGAATCCTGCTCTACTTCGTTGACCAGGTATTCGATAGGGGAGACCATGCCCAGAAGGATGATTTGTCCGGAAAGGTTACGTTGTCCCAATCTCGACCTGAATTTTCCTGCGCTCACGCTAGTCGTTTTGTCGCATGTTTTTCTGACTTTTTTTTCATGGTAGACTGAAATGACACATCTTTTTCACGCAGGCAAACTTCTGATTGTATTTAGGGCAATGTTAAGTTCCTTTCAGCGGAGTTTAAATTGGGTCTGACGCAAGGTAAGGTTAGGGTACTTCTGAAAGAGGCGCAAGATCGCTTTCTCCTGCTTCGGCGGCGTCGCACGAAAAATCCCCTCTCCGGCAGATCGTCTACGTTCCCAACCTCCAAATACTTTTTTACCCACTTCTTCACGAATGTACCGACAGGTTAACCTAGTGGTTAGAGTGCTCGCCTCCTGATCGGGAGGTCCCGGGTTCAAACCCTGGGGCCGGCTCCTAGCCCTGGGTAAAAAAGGGTTATCTTACGAATCTGCCTGTGAAGCACTCCACACTAAGGTATGATCGTAGGCATGTTCCGGGAGACACTTTAAAAGCGGGTAAAAGAACCCACCTCTGGCTATGTGTCGAGTGAGTGGCAAAATTCAATTATCCTAAAGCGTCATTGCGACGCGGATGGGGTCTCCGTTAGACATAAGATGTCATAACAGTGGGACCGTAATCCAATAGCAAGTAAAGCAAAAATTCACGAATGCATTTGACTTCCTAAGTGATGCCGCAGCTGCTGGGCAGAAATTAAAGCAACAGTAACTGAGCGTGCCGGTAAACTATACATTGTGCAAAACAGCATAGTTTGAAGTTACAAACATCCTATGACAGATGGTGCTGTGGTGATTTCTTTCAAAATTATGCCAGACACTTTCTTGTTGAACAGACTGTACATTGAAAAGGCGCTGTTTAGTGTGGAATTTAAATGTGTACCTTATGTTCCAGTTGCAGTTTGAAAGTATGTAAAATAGTAAAGTTTTTCAGTTAATGCAAACACTGGCAAATTGTTCTTGATGTTTCTTAGGAAACTTGCTATTAGCCTCTGCCAGTTTGACATATTTAGAGTCATTTTTAGTCAAATTGAGGATTAGAGGCTGAAGGGACTTGACCACAGTTAGGTTTAGTGAATTAGGCTATGTGTTGAGTACCAGTTTTATTACAAAAGCGAAATTTTCAAAAGAAAAACGTTAATACAAAAAAATAAATTATTGCAAGGTTTTAGTTGCGGATGACTATAATCCATGAAAAACATTCTTAAAATATGTTTGAAAAGCCATTAGACAGTTCTCTAAGATTCTCTTTTTCCATTTTTTAAAACTGATTCAGGTGAATTTAAGACAATTTTATTTATATTTCACTTAAATATTCTAACACCTGACTAAAGAAAAGTACACCCAAGCTTTATTAACAGTGTATTAGGGATGAAGAGATTAAAGAATTTCTGCCTGTATAAGCTAGTAGGCAAAGGCTTGTAAAATGTAGGATTGTGACATTCAGTGAGAAAAACAGTGGTGTTAGGTACAAATTTCCTAGAAGTGTCAAAAGCTTAGTATATTTTCACAGTTATAAGAAAATGTTTTTTCCTTAAACTCTTATATCATAACTTTTCAAGATGGTACACTGTTTTTCTTTGTGGTTGTTGAAACAAATGTAAGAGTGTTCTAAAAACTTCCTTGTTTCTTTTAATTGTAATTGTTTGCCACAATTTTAAGAGTATCTCAACTTTTAATGGTCAGGATGTCAGCCGTGAATGTAAGAAGCGTGGCATTTCAATTGCTGTTATAAAATGGTCAACTCCAGTATTTAGAGGAATTTTAATTAATGATTCAAACTGTTCAGTTTTTAATGAATAGGAGTCTTGTACAAAGTATTTGAGATTCAAGTAAAGATATTTAATTGCTGACTACCTGNTGACAGATATACTTTTTGTAGAGTACTTATACTCCCATTTTAAGGGATAAGTAATGGAACAGTGCTCTTCTAAAAGACTGAAGAAGATCCCTTCTTCTACAAGTCATTAAATTAAACATTGCATTTGTATCATTAGGTTTTTGCCGTTTCAGTTATTTCTCGCCTAAGTCCGAGACAGAAATTATTTAAAGATGAGTTTCTTTTTCTGTAAATCATGTACTGTGCATATTTTTATAGACATTTTTGATAAAGTGGTAGTATCAGTCTAGGTGTCGTACATGTTGCTTTCTAAACTTTTAATTTAATTTGTGAACTCTGGTCTCAAGTGTGACTTTTGTATCACTGCATAAAATAAATAATATGAAATTGAATTTATTGTTTTTGAAGGACACTTGTAAAAAAAGTAGACTTAAAGTTTGCTGTTTTTGTTTACACATTGTTTTCATCACATTTATTTGTATCTTTTTCGTTCCATTTAAAAATGTAGTAAAATTACAGTTAAAAACATGAACAGAAACATCTACAACATGTGTGAATGTGTTTGTTAAAGTTTGTAACTAATTTTACTGTGTATTAAATTTTGTGAAAAAGATCCGAATGAAAGTGATTGAAATTTTGATGGACTGAAGGTATTAGCCAAAGTGACATTTTATCAACCTTCACTGACCTAATATTGTGTTTACAAATAATAGCTTTTATATGCCACGGCTTTGATTTCACTATACGTGCATCAGTAGCCGATGTATCTGCTAGGCATCCCACAGGCTGTGTTGATATTTGATTAATTCTCAAACTAGTCAAACACATTGTTCTCTATTATATGTTCCTTAAACCATATCTTAGCCGATAGATCCCATTCTCTTCCTGAGTGTGAAGTGTTATAGTACTAGTTTGATCATGGAATAGATGCAAGAAGTAGGGTAGAGTGAGTAGCAAAATTCAATCATCGTTACACTGCAGATGGAGTGTCCAGCAGACCAGACCTAAACTGTTAGAATTGTACGAAGCCATATTATCACAGCCTTCCAATGATCTGGTAACCAGTACATGTCAAAGTACATGTAATCTGCTAGGAGTTGTCGGTATACAAAGGGTCCTAAATCTGACCGGTATAGTGTACATCATATGACAGTGCCATCTCCATCAGTCTGGATGTGAAATCCCATCCATAGGGATAGGTGGGAAGCATCACCCTGTGATATTTAGGCTTACCTGTTTTTTGTGTGATGCAACAGAAATGTGATTCATTGGACTATCACACATTTTCCACCCCTACCATAACAGACATGCCGCTAACACCGTAGCATCCACATGTGATGAAAGCTGTGAAACCCTTGTCTTACTACCTTACCCTTTTAGAAAAATATAATATTGCTATTTCCCCCTAATTCTATAATATTGGTTTGCACAGTGATAAGGCTTCACTGTTATAGCACATTGTACTATAAGTACCTTTATCTCATGGTCTACTCATAGTATTGTCGCTTTGAAAAGGAAGTAATTTGGTATGTCAGTGTATATTTTAAATGTGTAATTAATGTTTTAGTTCTCTAGTACCAGTTTGTTTTTGTCTTCAATCTTAGGAGTTGGAGATGGAACGACAAGCAATTAAGAAACTGGAGAAGGAACTCAAAAAGGCTGTGGACACATTAGAGGAAGAAAGAAATAGACAAAAGCAAATTGTTCTATTGCTCTTAGCTGAAAGAAAACAAATGATTACAAAATATATTGAAGAAAGAAAAAGATCAGAAGACTTGGCACAGGTAATAAAGTGAATAAACGGTCCTTTTTTTCCACCTTCATAACAGATTTTCAGGAATTGTGTGCAAGAATGGTGTTATTGATTTATATAGAATTTGTTTGCTATTAAATGCATATTGTGGTGCTTTGCAAACAGCAGTTGTGCTGATAGAACTGGCATGGTAACAGTGTACAGGGAAATGCATTTTTACCTTTCAGTTTAAGTATAAGTGTGCATTAGGATAAATGTCTGACTAATGCTTTAGTTTAAAGAGTTTTCAGTATGTATTCACATTTATTATGAGTATGGTCTGTGGCTTATTTTCTTCTCGTGCTCAAATGTCGGCAGATTTTCAATACGAATATTTGAGTAATGTTTTTGTGGGCTCATTTCTTGTAAAAAGGAAAAGGTTGTGTAAAATAAATTACTGTATACACGTCCATTTTCAGATTCTTTCAGAAGAAAAAGGTCATGTGGATTCTATGGCTGAAGGATTGGAAGAGGAGAGTAAAAAGTCCTTACAAATGGAAGCAGAACTAGAAAAGCAGTTGGCACAGTTTGATACAGAGAGACAGCAGTTGAGAGGCTGCCTCATGAAAGAAGAAAGAAGGTATCTTTGTATGAATGATTAGGATGCATTTACTTTTTGTAGCATACAACGTTTTGTTGAAAGTGATTTATATTTTATCAAAATGCATAGAGCTGGGGAATAAGATGACAGCCCATGCAGCAGTATCTGTTGAATAAGTGTTTAAACCTTTTTCACAAACATTATTCAGTAATAAAAGCATTTTTTGTTTAGGTGTAAAGATCTGGAAACGGAGGGAGAGAAGTTACGCGCAGAAGTCGACGCTCTAAAGAAGCAGTTGGCCGAAGCACATCAAGTTGCAATGTTCCAGGCCGGTACGAGCATCAGCCCCCCTCGCATGGTGGTTCCTCGCCCTGCAGCCGTGACGTCGGCTCCTCCTCAGCCTCCTGCAAAGCCAACTATCATTCCTCCTCAAGCATCTCCGAGGCCAGGACAACCACAAGGTTGAAAGAATAACATTGTAGAAATGCATCCATGAACAGTTAGTGATACTTAGATTTTAGAAATTGGAAATGTGAGTAGTGAGTCTTGTTCTTGTTTACCTTACCATAGGTGCTGCTCCCTTAAACCTCACAAAGGTCGGACCTTGGGGTCAGATGGGATCCCCACGTCCTGATTCCCCACCTCCCCATGGCACAGCTCCTTCAATGGTTAGCAGTGTTGCCAAAGTAGTACAACCTACAGCAACCGTGTCCAGTGTTCCTGTGAGTGGTCCCAGTAAGTACGGATAGCATGTTTCCCCGACATCCTTTTTCAAATATAATTGTTTTATACATGAAATACATGATTTGGTTATATGTAGTGAATGATTTTATAACATTTATTCTGCATTTGAGATTGCCTGATATGAAAATTGTTTGTGAATGCTATACATTACCTGTAGTACTGATTGATGAAAGTATTAAAAATAAATTAAATTGGTGAATGAGGCTGAAACTACCACAGACTTTCAAATGTAAGTTATGGTGGAAGATTTTGCACCGATTGTGGCAAACAAAGCATATGCTAATTTCAGTTTGATTAGGAAAAAAGCTAAATGCATAAATATAGGAAGATTCATGCAACAGATGTAACTTTTCTCCCCATTTTAAGGAAGCATATCCAGAAACCGAGGTCTGGTCAGCAATTAAAAGCAAACTATGAAAGATAAAAGTGATTTATTAGGCTACATTCTAAAAATATGTACATACATACTTTTATTTTTTCCATGTAGTCACCATTGACTTCCTCTCATTCTGTGCATCTTGGCACCCATGTCACAGAAGTCCACCACCAGTGAGTCAAGCCACTAAGACACTCTTGTCTTAAGTTTCTCATCATTTTGTAAGTGGTAAGATATGACCCACGGCTTTAGGTGCAGGAACAAGTGGTAGTTACTTGGCCCAAGTTTAGGGCTGTACGATGGGAGGTCAAAAACTTAACAGCCAAACTCTTGAATCAGCTGAACAGTTCGAGCTGTGGTGTGAGATCTGGATGTTGGTTTTCCCTTTAAATAAACTACACCACTGTCTTATCTTACTGTCAATTATATTAGGCCCATAAACCCAACAAAGTTTGTGAATTTCTGCAGCTCTCTTACTTTTCGATAAAATCTGTATTACAGCATGAACTTCGCAGCTGATGGGATTGTTTATTATAGAACCAATCATAAATTGCTCACAGATGACACC
The DNA here is from genome assembly GCA_003456935.1 of Machilis hrabei. Lineage (NCBI taxonomy): Eukaryota > Metazoa > Arthropoda > Insecta > Archaeognatha > Machilidae > Machilis > Machilis hrabei. The sequence continues at coordinate 54,398 of KZ869070.1, read as the reverse complement.
GAAAAGCAACACAACTGCGACAAAATGGCGAACAGCTGACAAACGAGTTTGTTTAAGCTACTGTGCGACCCTAATCCATATCTTGATCAGCTGTAATTACGAGTCGAACATTACTTTCTGGGTTCCCACGTATTTGCTAATTGTGTTGGTGGTGAAATAAACTTCCCTAAGGAACTTCTGAGGGTTNTGGGGTGGTGCAGCTGAGAGTCACCATTAGATGATTATTGTAAGCCTCTTGTTAAAAAGAATCATCCATAGTATGTTGCCTGACACTCCATGTGCGAATTCATAAAGTAAGGAACCAATCTTGCAAATATTTTGGTCAGTTGTAATTTCGGGATGCTGACCCATAATTTTCTTCTAAGAATCCCAGTAAAACGTTTTTTTGATATTGTCATTTTAAGAGTCTCATCATTCTCTGGTCCATTACCTCCACTGTCATGTTTAATGGCAGCATTCAGTTCAAGTTTCATAGCAATCAGATACTGGTCATGAGATGCCACACTATCTTTGAAGTAGCTCATCAAATCCTGTTGAATGGATATCTAGTTTTTACCAAGGTGAATTGAAGCATCTCACAGAAATCTTGGTCCACACTGAAAAAGTGTATCTCACTGTATCCAGATTGTAACAAAGCACACAGATTTATTTTTGTCCTTTTTCTGGATTATGGTAAAAATGGTTGATTGAGGTAGGCCGTACTTACTGACAAGCTCACAAAATAGAACATTTAGACACATGTATGTCTGCATTTGTGCCAGTGGGCCTTATTTTAATAAGTAAGGGCTATATAATTTATAGTTTGATTGCTGAGTTTAGTAAGAACACTTAGCATTGTACCATGTTTTAAGTATGTTACCATAGTGGTAGACCCTACGTTCGGTGGCCTGTCATCTGTTTGAACTCCTACACAAGCTGTCTTTTAATAGATATGGAGAAAAGAGTAATAGAAAAGTACTCCCTACTGTTTTGCAAGTTTCATGTCAATTTGTATGCATTGGTAAAACAAAAACAACTGTATTTGTAGTTTAATGTTGAAAATGTGAAACTTTGTGTGAGTATTACATCACTAATAAACTTTATATTAAATTAATTCATATTACTGATTTTAAGTGTATTTATACGAGGCCTGACAATTTAGTAATGAGACTGGTTAAAAAAAAAACAGACATTTTTAACCAACTACAATGTGATCACCTTCAAATTAGTTCCCTTGAGCTTGCACACCCTTATTCTAACGGTGCTGCCATTGCAGGTAGCAGCTGTGGAACTTATCATCTGAGACACTGTTTATGGCCTGCGGCACAGCTTTTTGGACGTATTCTGTTGTTTCAAAAGGTGTCCTTTCACAACTGATTTTAGTTTTGGGAGTAAAAATAATCACTTTGAGAAAGGTAGGGTCAATAAGGAGGCTGAGGCAGCACTGAAATGCCTTTGGAGGTAACAAATTGCCGTACAGACAGTGCAGTTTGGGATGGCGTATTATCGTGATGCTGATTTACAGTCTGTCCAAGGTACCCACTCTTTGTAAACAATGCGTTTGAATCAAAGATCACAATGATGCATTCCACTTTTGAGTTCGACATGCGAGCTATCTTTGGTCTTGGGGATGTCGGCGAGCACCATTGCGAACTTTGCCGGTTTGTCTGTGGATCAAATTGGAAAAACCAACTCTCGTCACCAGTGATGACCCGGTTCAGTAAATTTGGCTGCAATTTCTCTTTTTTCCAACAGATCAGCTGCCACATTTCTCCATTCATCTCGCTGTTGCTCTGCGAGATTTTTTGAACCATTTTGGCACAAATTATTATCATTCCCAGATCCTCAGTCAGAGTCCAGCGAACAGTTTCCCGATTCATGTTTAGTTCTTCTATTATTTTAACTGTTAATCGCCTATCAGTTCCCACTCCGGTGTTAGTCTTCAACATAGGTTCTGCCCTCAGAAAACATTTTATGCCAGCGAAAGGCTTGTGCTCTTGAAATTACCTTATTGCCAAAAGCCTGCTGAAGTTTTTCATACATTACCGTAGCATTTTCACTGAGTTAACAAAAAAAAAAAAGATGGTGTACCGCTGCGCAAAATAACGCGATTCCATTTTTCTGACGAGGAGAAAACGCACAACTTCACTAGCCAAACAGCTACTACCCTCTTAGGGCTTGCAGGGTGGTGCCAGTTGGAATATGGGTGGAGGGATGACCACATGGTTGCAGGGTTGCCACATCAGGCGAGAAAAATCAGTCTCATTAATTGTCAGACCTCGTAGACTCGCATCTCTGTTAACATTTACAAAATGACCCACCAGATGTTGTTAAGATATAAAACACTATGGACACTACCAGTGGAAATATGCATTGAAATGGAGACTTGAACCATATATAACTGAGCTACCACTTGGACAAGGTGCATCATGTAGCTCGGCCAAAGTAGAGGATAAGTAGTAGTTTATTGCTGTTCTGTAGATATAGTTGGGTCGCTACCTTTGCTTTTCGTACATGTCTCGGTCTTGATGGTGCCATCATTCCATGCCAAGGTGATTCTTGTTATTACGAAAGGACAGCCTACTTTCTGCCATCAGTATGTAAGTGTATGACAGTATCGTGCATAAAGGATGGTTAAAAAAACAACAGTCTTGTGTCCTCTGTATCACTGCAAAATAATTATTGTTTGAGGAAGAAGATAAAGTACTTCCAAAATGTTTGTGAAGCCTTAGTATCACAATATGAGTAGAATTCGCAGTCTGTGAACCCATTCATATTGATCTGTTCTGGCATGGTTTAATCGTACAACTTCAGTAACAGTTGCCAAATATTTGCCATATTATTAATGTTAAAGAAGTGTCTTCTTGTAAAGCTTTCATAAGAAATGCCTGTAAACAATCGAGGGAAACACAATTTACTAAAAAAGAAAAATTTATTACAGCTACAGGAATAGCAAGATCTGTTTCTCCGGGCCAAGGCCTTCGTATTGTGTATTCTTCTGCTACTACCCCCGATTCTAGGTCGCTCGTAACGGGAAGAGATGTTACGGCGTGGTCAGGACAAGGGCCAGCTCCTCCTGGCCAAATATCTGGTGAAACAGGCTGTGCGCAGGTATGGTAGTTGTTTAAGATGCCGCTCAGCCGGCATATATTATATATGCATATGTTATATACAGACGAATGTGTTTAATGTAGATATTCATCATCTTGTGAGGGTAACTGCAACTTTAGCTTTTCCTGTGCTCATTATATACATTGCTTTAAACAGTGCCGTTTTTGCAAGTTTTAAAATTAAACAAGCTTTGTACATATGTGCACTTGTTTGTTTGGACCTTCCAAGCAAACTGTCATCACTAACTCAGTGTTCAGTCTAAAATTTACATGGAGACATGCTCATTTATGATCTCATGCTCTTATATTTTTGTGCTAGTTCCTTCTTGGTAGAGGTGATAACTTTTAGCATCGAGAGTGTAGATGACCAAGCTTATGTTGTAGTGACATTGCTTGTACTTTTGTAGATGCTCGTACCAAGTAACATTAGTTAAATGGCTTTTGTTGACTGAGTGAGAAGCCAGCAGTGTAGTGAAATCAGTCAGTAAACAGAACATAAAGTACATTTCCTTCCCATTCCTTGTACGACTGTAACCTAGTAATAAAGAGATCCTGAAAGTCTAGCTTCTATCTGGAAGTTACTTGCTTAGCCCAGGTAATAGACTTCTGGGTGTATTACACATTCAATTTTACCATTAATTTTGGTAACTAAACTTTTAAAACAGTTCAGTTCCAGATATATTTTTATTTGGCCTGGAACTGAATTGTGTGATACACCCAGCCTTAATTTCCCTCCCTTTGTACACGTTTGTCTTCAACAGAAAAAATAGGTATTTCTGTTAAGTGTATGTACATTGATGTTAACACTTGTAATATTTGGTGGAATTTGGGGGAAAAAAAGAGAGGGACTTTATATCCCTGACACAAATTATGTATGTGACAGGTGCTGGAGAAGTCTGTGGCAAGGATAACACCAACAGCAGAGCGCAGTCAACCACAAGTAGTACAGATGTCACCTCGTGTGAGTTTATCGGCATCGCCGGGAACTAAGGTGTTCACTACCTCGCAGGGCGGCAAGGTGACCTATCACGTCACGGCAAATGCTCCATCCTCGTCCTCTCCTGCTTCAGCTTCACCTTCGGGAACCACTCCCCAACTACCTCTTACTGGCCCAGCTGCAGTAACAGCGCCACAGCAGAATGCTCCTCAGCCACCTAAAAAACCCATTCCTGTTGGTCGTGGTGTTCCTCCTCCTATTCCTCCAAACAAACCAGTCGTTCCTCCAAAAAAGGAAGCCGTACCACGAACTGTGGTTCAAACAGTGATGCCAGCCGTTGTGCAAGCTCCCGGAAGACCTGAAGTCACTGTCGATCGTGGGCAACCTGTCAGCTTTGAAGTGAATCCCCAAAAACTTGCACAAGGCTTCAAATTTGGAATTACCATTTCTAAAGACAAAATCCACATAACCAACCCTCAGGTTTCCCAGTCCACGCTCCCATCTTCCCCTGCCTCACTTCCTGCACCTGATGCAAGTCACCAGCCCATGAGAAGAGACCACCAGGTGGGTGTGCCAGCTGAAAATGGCTCCTCCCCTGCTCTTTCCTATTCATCCCCAGCTAGTACTAGTCCTGCCGAGGCTAGGAATGGTCATCAGGAGGTTGCACGTCCCATCTTGCATGACGCACCACCAAGCCTTGATATTCTTGGACGAGTGTTAGCAGATTTCCAGGAAATCCTGGTTAGCATGGCCTCAGGTAAATGGACTTTACTGACAACTTTTTTCTGCCAACATGTCCAAAAACCTGAAGCCACGCTTAGTCAAGAAACAGATCAAAAGATACAAGGGATTATGAATTGGTGACCTCTTGATAATCAATTTTTAGACCACCACTTTTTTAACTAGGTCATCCATTCAGATCACCTTTGCTTGAATTAAAGCATCTTGTTTTAGTGTCCCAAGTAAAAGCTCAAATAAAGTGTTAGCTTATCTAATTTTTGAGTTTGCATGTTGCATCTGTGTTGTGGCTTCAGATTTTTGTTTTTATTTTTTCACCTTTTTTAAGGTTTATAGGTGTAAATACATTTAACTACAGCAGGACATAGTCACCCTCCCAACAAGATTGCTTTATATACAATGCTTCACACCAGCAGATGCTTGAGCATGTATGTACATAAGTTAAAATAAGTTGTGCATGCTAAAATATAGTATTTATATGTCACAGTTTTATTTAATTGTAAATATACAGCTACAGCATTTGCACTCTTTGTTTATGGTTGCTGCTGCTTTGACTTTTATCCAATTGTTGGCAAGTACAGTAGTAATACCTGGCATCTGAATGGACCTTTCATAAACTGTTCACATGTGTGATGCATGTAATGGAACTAGATCATTTTCTATATGTGATTTGATTCGTGTTTTGAGTTTTAAATTATAATTAGGTAAAGTAACCCAATACAAAATCTTTATGAGGCAGATATGAAAAAGTAACAGTTTTAATTAAATACTATTTAAAAGTAAGACTAACAGACTATTGTATTTTGTAGGTGGACCATAAGTGTAAATTATCATTGTCAAAAATAGTTTCCAGTGCAAGTTTTTAATGGATTTAATTTGTACTGTTGAAGTGTTGTTTTAGTTCAGTTTTCCTCAGTTAGTGTACCTTTTGTGTCAGTGTTAACTGTATAGTACGTTGGTATCTCTGAATGTTGCTTAGTCAAATTTCAATGGATTTTATAGATGTATTGAAAAAAATACTGTGTATTGTATATATTGACAGCAAATTTCTTTGTTCAATGATTAATAAATTTACAGTCCACATCAGCAGATGCTGTAGAAATACTGCTGGGATAGTGGTTAGCACAGCGCACCCTGGAATGAGAGGTTGCGGGTTCGAATCCCGCATAAGGCATGGATGTTTGTGCTGTCTTATGTGTGTGTGTTGTTCATAGAATTA
>KZ869070.1:4266-20279 GCA_003456935.1 Machilis hrabei | reverse complement strand
AAGCGCTATAATTTATCAGTAAGCAGTATATTGGTCAATTATATCTACTCTGTCACGTTTCCATGTAAATACTGTTTTACCAAAACAAATATTGCTTTTCCCCATATTTTCCACAAGCAATATCGGTAAAGGCATATCGGTTCTTATGTCGGCAGTAAAATTTGTTCATATCGGCTATCGGTAATATCGGCTTTCTTCCTATATCGGTTCAACCCTAATAAATACCGATATCTCGTTATTGGTAGAAAAAGGATGGCTGATATACTTTTTCCGACATAAAATCGTTTCCCAAAGAGGATTTCAAAGAGAAAAGAAAAATTGTTATTGGAGTTGAGAGCCGTTTCTTACGTCAAAACAAGATGAGAGGAGCAAGAGGTGGAGAGATCAGTTGCATGAGTTGATGGTGACTCACCCTTTCGGTCCTCAACAGTTCTTTGGGCCAGGACTTTTTTTTTCCTTCTTCTATTTTCATTGGCAAAGGCGAAGGTTGGATAAAAGACAGGAATTTAATGGAAGGAGAGGAATAAGTAAAGAGAATTAGACTGTAAGTCAAAACTAATTTCCACTTTCCTCTTCCCTTCCCTGTATATCTCTGTTCCTCTTTTTTTTTATCCTTTGTTAGCTTCTATTTATTCTCTGATTTTTTCCTAGTTTCACTTTCTTCTCATCCATTTCCTCAGTTCTCTTTCTACTCCTGTCCAGCTCCTTTCGTGTTTCTTATCCTTTCTTCTATATTTCTTTGTTCCTCTCCTTTCTTTCTTCTATACTTCTTTGTACTTCCTACCTCTCCTTTCTTTCTTCTATATTTCTTTGTATTTCCTACCTCTCCTTTTTTGTTTCTAAATTATTTTGTTCCTCTTCCCTCTCTTTTCCTTCTAAATTATTTTTTTCTTCTTTCCTTATCTTTCTTCACCATTTCTTTATTTCTCTTATTTTTTGTTTGTTTCTCTCCTTTCTTCAATTTTTCTTTTGTTCATCTTTCCATTCTCTTCTTCAATATTTATTTATTCTCCTTTATCTCCTTTACTTTTCTTTATTCTTCTTTCCTCTCCTATCTTTCTTAACTCCCCTTACCTCTCATCTATCTTTATTACATTTTCTTCTATATTTCTTACCTTTTTTCACTCAGTTTCTTCGTTCCTTTTGTTTTACCACCTTATTTTCTCCATTCCTTCCTCGCTGTACATATTCTTTTGAAATTCATGTTTTCTCATCTTTTTTTCTTTGTCTGCCTTTTCTACCTTTTTCCATTTCCCTACTTATCCCATTTCTTAATATCTTTCAAACCTCCCTTTGTCCTTGTGAGGAAATAGAAATCAAGAAATGTACACTGTTCTTCATTCTCCTACTTTCTTTATTTGTGTCATCCATCCTTCCACTTCTTCCTCCTTACTCTTTTTGATATTGGTTCCACTAGGTTAACGTATGAAATTTTCATCAAGAGTACAATGTAAGACTGATTCCGACATGACCAGTCAACCACTTGCATTTGAAAATCAGTGGGCAGTAAGTGTTGGAAACTAGGTGGAGGCGAGGCGTTGGCCAGGCAGCAGGCGATTTGAGCACCCCTGGAAGTGTTGCAACAGACCGTGGCAAGAAAGTGAACTTGGCTACTGTGCTCCGTCTGTTGTGTTCTCTAGTGTTCAAATAGTTTTATTTATATATAGGAGAACAGAATGGTTTTAGTTTGCAGTTTTATAATAATAAAAAAAACAAGCGTGTATGATAATTAAGCATTTGTCTCTTTGTTCTAAGTTACCACAATAAAACTATCCATTAAGCACTTCAGTCTTCTATTTCCACTCATGGATCTTGCGCATTTCAGTTTTACAGACTGGATGTTTCACTTGAAGGATTAAATAAGTAGATACTTTACTTGAATCATTAGACTTTAAATAACTAGCTTTTGTTCTTCTGCTTAACCAGAAGAGGAGTTTCTTGTGTCTAGACTCATTTTTTTAAAACTTATTTGCTTCTCTTTAGATTCTCCTGTTGCAATGCTCTTAAGTTACTTTTTTCACATTTTGTCAAAGCATATTCACCTATCAGTAAGCACTAAATAGATTCATTAAATCTTCAGTTTCACCTTTTTATGTCAATTCTGTTATTACCAAATCTTGTGTTGCTTTTTCCCATATTTTGCACGGTCATTGGTTTGCTATATCAAAATATTCATATTGGCTATCGATATTATCAGCTTTTTTCCTATATCAGTACACCCCTAAAAATTATGATACAAGAACTCGTGTAATTTTAATAGAGTATGTGACTAAAATCCTAAAATAATAATAGGTACCTAAAATTAAAGAACTTTAGAAATGTGCTTTTACATGTAGCTGTGAGAAAGTTGTTATACTATGTGCTGTTTAATATTAATTTAGCCTTAATGTTGTTGCCGCAGTGTCTTTTCGGTCGAAAGCGGTCTTTGAAAACGGTGTTTTCTCTTTGTTGCAGATTGAACAGTACAAGAGTATAGTATTTTATGGTCCAAAATTGGTAGGAAAAACAACTCTAGCAACAAGATTAGCAGAACATTTGCTTTGGAAGTTTCAAACCAGTGCCCAGCGTGTTGAAGTGTGTTTTTTGCAGTTTAAATCTCAAAGTGACAAAAATGTTTTCGAAGATGGAATAAGCGAACACTGTGAAGGAAAAAATCGAGTCGAAAGTGAAACGGACAAGTCGCCACAAAACGAGAAAACGGCTCCTGATATATTGGAAGTAATAGTGAACAACAAAGTCAAAATTAATGTCAAGGAAGTTATGAGAGTTCTCGTTGAAAATCAGTGCCTCCTGAACGTGGACTGCCCACTGGATGGAATAGCCGTTCCCATTGTTGTTATGGATAATCTCACAAAGGATGTCTTTACAACTATACTAGGAGAATTTTTGGAAACCCTTCACAAAAGAGGTTCAGGAAGTGTAGTTCGATATACAGTTGGAGATAGTGAGAAGAGCTACTACATAAATCCAAGTGCCATAATTATTGCTACAATGGATACATCTAGGTAAGAAACAGTTTAATGTCTTTTTTTATTAACTGCCATGGTGTTTCTAAATAAAATGTATTCTATAATTTTAAGGTGTAAATACACTTAAAATAAAATTACATTGAGTGTCACTGTGAGAGTGAGTGAAGTTGAAAAAATATATTGTGTTAGCAACTTAGTGTTATAAAAAACACTTTCTCTTGAAAATTTCAGAAAAGTGATTTCAAGTAGGACACATGACGCTTAATAAAATTCATTTTGTGCTAAACCGGCAGATCAGTTGGAACAGCTGAAATTATTCTTAGGTCCGTACACCAGCAGACACTAAAGTGCATAAAAAGCATGCTGTTTCACACAGTCTAATTAGACAAGCTAAGTAGAACTAGTTTGTAAGAAAAAGGACTACTTATTAGTGGCGTATCGTGGGGAAACGCTGGTACACCGAACGTTCTCTACTTGAAAGCATGTTTTATGTTTGTTTAATCAATATTAAGTAATATTTTAATTGAAAAAAAAATGTTTTGCAGTGAAAAACATTAAAGAGGGAGAGGGGTAATAAATAACACACTGTTTTTATGAAGTTCAACTTTGAGCTTGTGTGATAACCTAACCATGGTATATAAAGTTATGGGATATGGTTAGATGTCTTCCTTGGAATCTTAAGACCAATTAAGTTTGTAATTGAGGATTTATGTTCAATTTGGAAAAAGGTTATGGTCAAAAACCTTATTACCCCACAACAGGGTGCCTTATTACCCTCTGTGGAGGTAATAGGGCCTACATGAAGTGAACCTGGAGTACCCTCAAAAAAAAAAATCTGCCAATATTTGGCTGAGCTATCACAAATTAAAGAATACCTTTACAATATTTAAATATGCTTTAGAAAATGCGTCCAGGGGCAACAGAGTAAGATAGAAGTTATCTGATTAATGGAAATATGGTAGTTGACAACATGCCCAACAATATTTTATATCATTATTTAAAATTGAACAATAGTTTTTGTTAAGAGCAGTTTGAATAAATATTTTATAGAGAAAAAAAAATTTTTAATAAACTTTTGTTTGATCAAATACTGTTAAGGACCTACTTATCTTGGTTAACACATTATTTTTCATTGTGAAATTGTAGCCTCATGATCCCACATGACGTGCAGGCAGTGATGAGAATTGAAGTTGCAGAGAGTGAGTTTTCAGTAATGAATGGTTCTGATATAGCAGTGGTGGAAGTTTAAACTTAGGCACTTTATATCAGGCCAAGCTACCTATTAATGGTAGCCTACCAAGCTTACAGAACTATTAGACCATTAAAACAGCCATGTCAACACAACACACTTGGGACTGGCCCAACACATTAAACACTAAGTAGTCTTTTAGTAGCCTAGAATAATAGCACTTGTCCCTTTCAACTTACCTGTTTACAGTTTATTTTCACACTTAGCCTAATTGATTAGCCTATTTCATGATAGTTGTTGCTTTGCTGACGAGATCCCTTCAATTAGCCTATCCAAGCTCATAGCCAACCCAGGTAAGCATAATGTTAAAAAAAAAGTCTCTGAAAACTTAGTTTGAATTGTAGAAAATCAACAGTCCCAGGCAGAGTCTTATTACCTCATGACCAATTTTGTGGAGTAATATGCTGCACTCAATAGTTTTAGAAGTTTTTTAAGGATTGGCCAAAGTGACATACAGACCTTGAAACATGACTCTTTATTTCCTGAAAGATGTTTTATTTCATGTGGAGTGATGTTCAGGTTGATCTGAAGTGTAGTGTACACTTTTTATAAAATCACTACATGATTTATGATATTGTATATACTCCATTATCGTAATTTCTGTTTTCCAATTTTCGTGTGTCATTGTAGGTGTATGGGGCTCGATCTCTCAGTTCAACAGAATTTCCGATGGATAAACATGCGATTGGAGCACGAGCCTGTACGTGGTCAACTGAGCCGACTACTAGTGAGAGAGCTTGTTATTACGGGAAGCGGGAACGCTCCATCTTCCAATGATTCGGTTCACCGTGCTTTAGATTGGTTGAGTTGCGTTTGGATAAGGTTAAACGATTGTCTCGTTCGACTTGGCTTCAAGGAAGCTACTCTTGGTCCTCACATTTTCTCAGGATGCATACGGGAACGATTAATTGTATCACAGCCACGAGCTGTCCTGAGGTATGAATCTCATTTTTTTTTTGTAGTCAGTCATATTTGTGCTATAAAATTTGGTTTCGTCCTTTTGGTTATATTATATAGGTTGAAATTTATATACAATGGACAAAGGAGTGGGTAGACGTCGAACATGCAAATTTCAGCAATGCAATTTAAGTTTGAAGTACTACTTTTTTTTTTTTTTTTTTTTATGATAAGCAACTCACGAAAGGGTGTAACCTGTAATGCAAAAGCACCGTGAGCGCCAAAAGTAAACACAGAATTAGGAAGAAAGTGAGTGTTTATGAACCTTTGTTTTCAAGGTTAGAAGACTATATGTATTAGGGGAAAAATAGAGTTGTAGTGGGCCCTTCTGTGGGTAAAAAGTTTGTCTGTGTAAGAATGACACGAGACACTTTGCCTAGTAGTACGAACATAGGTAGCAGCAGGATGAAATAAAGATGCGAGATCAGTAGACCAGTGATCGTGAAAGTAACAGACAATGGTCAGAGACTGCACGACGATGTGAGAGAGGGTCATTGATCAAACCAAAAGCTTGCCTTTGCACTGAGTCGAGGAGATTGAAATGGGTTTTAGGGGCACTGCTCCATATGTGTGAACAACATTCCAAAATGGGGCAAACTTTCGACTTGGAAGTTTCCTGGATCAGAAAATAAATCCTAATGTTCTGGAAGCAGCTTTGGATATAGCAGAAACATGGTCATGCCAGGAAAGAACATAGGAGAGAGGAATGCCTAATAGAGAGAGCAAATCATTGTTGGGAGATTTTACTGTTTGATAAAATGAGATCAGGAATATTCTGGTTAGCCTTTTAGTGAGGAGTCAAGACTGGATTTTGCTGGAGTTGAAGTTCACCAGATTCTCTGAGCTCCAGTATAGAATTTATTGAAGATCTGTGTTCATTCACGAAGCTTGAGTGGAGCGTGACGAAGGAAGATCAGATTGTGAAGGGCTACAATGGAAAGACTGGAGTGTAAAGTACTATCATCTGCAAAGCTATGGGTGGAATTTGTAGTAATGGAGAAGAGGTCATTAATGTGTAGCAGAAATAGAGTAGGAGACAGAACTGAACCTTGAGGAATACCAGCATTTATTGGAAAGGTATCAGACGATGCATCATCAAGTGCTACTCGGATAGATGTGTTGCTGAGAAAGCTCGAAACTATCAAAGGCTTTGGAGATGTCTAAAGCTACAGCTCGAGATTATCCAAATCTTTCGAGTTATTGGCTCCACACATGCGAACCATAGGAAAGGAGAACAACCGAGTCGAAAACCATACTGATGATTGCTGATTAATTTGCTGGATACTAGGTATGATAAATGTTGACTGTAAATCACCTTTTCCATGAACTTTGATAGAACATATACAAGAGCTATGGGATAGTAATTGAAAGGTAGAGATTTATTTCCTTTCTTAAGAATAGGCTGAATATGTGCAAGCTTCTAGCAGTTAAGAAAGATGCTGACTTCAAAGATGCTCTAAAGCGATTGTAAAGTACAGGAGTTAGTTCTGGTGCACATTTTTTTTAGTACAATTGCAGGTATGCCATCAGGACCAGAAAGAAGCCTTGATAATATCTAGGGTTTCAAGTATATGTCTGATGATATTTTGACAAAAAACTAGAGGAGGAATAGAATGATCTGAGGGTGTGAGTGTAGGATGACTTTTACCTTGAGAATGAAGAGTGGAATTAGAAGAGAACATAAGAACAAATACGTTCGCTTTTTCTTTAGGGGAAGAAGCGAGGGATCCATCATCTCTTGAGAGGTGTGGAAAGGAAGTACAACTAAAATTGTGACCAATTACTTAAGCCATTGACCAGAAGGAATAGCTTCCATTTGGCCAAGATGAAAGCTTGTTAAATATGAACTTGTTAAAAACTTTCTTAGCCTTGTCAATGGTTGATTTGCATAAGTCACGAGATTCAACATAGGCATTGCGAGTGATTGCGTTAGGCAGCTTAAGCCATTTGTGGCATGCTGTATTTTTTTGTGATACTGCAGCAGTGCACTGTTTGTTGAACCATGGTCTAAACCAGATTTGGAAATTACAGTGGAATGATGAATAAAAGTTTCCATGCCAAGCAGATTTACATCGTAACTGACTGGGCTATGTTGTGGAGGCTGTTAGATTAGAAACGGTACTTCTTCCAAGGAATCGAGGAATAGAAGCTACGAAGCTCCTCCCAATTTATGGATTTGTAGTGCCATGTGAGATGTGAAGAGAATCTGGATGGAAGCTGTAGAAGGAAAACAGATGTTGTTTCAATTATACAATGATTGGTGATGAAACTGATATTTTATAAGCATCTGGGTTAGTGGTTAGAAAAAGAACTAAAGTGTTGGCCTGGTGAGTAGAATTATATGGAACTCGTATAGGAACGTTTACAAATTGGGTGAGGTCGCAGGCTATAGCAAAGGCCTCTGCTGCATGCCCAGGAGGGTCTGTAGAACCTGAAAATTTGAGCCAGTCAGTATTGTTTGAGCTAGTCAGTATTGTGGACATTGAAATCACCAAGCACAATGACTTCCGAGGAGAGATGATTTGTCAGTTTTGGATGTACTGGGACAATGTGGCAGTGGATCTGTCAGACTCGTGGTTTCGTTATCGGATCTGGTGAGGGTACCCGTTAGAAACAGTGCTGCCATATCATTTGTCTGTGTTGTTTCTTTTTTAAAAAGATCTCACCTTAAAGCTACCAACTGCACTGTGGCTGACCTCGTCGGGTCTAGATACTGGAGGTTGAGAGAGGTGTGACTACCTGCGTGAGTCACTAACCAACATGCTGCTGCTTGTTTGAGATGGCAAGCTGGGTCCTAGCCAGATTTGGCCAACTGAGAGGAAACTCTCTCTGATGCGGCGAACTGCTGGAAAACTAGTGACCCATAGATTTATATGTTTCGAAAACTGCTCTTTAACTAAAATCTCCACAAAAATGACACAGGACCGTAGTTGTTCACATACGTGTCCTTTCGTGGCACCATGGTGTCGGACTTTTTATTTGTTTTGGTTTTACGGATTCTGTATTCTCTATAACACATAATGTATCTAATTATTTAGTTATAGAAGCATCTAGTTCTGTTTGTGGCTTGAAAAATGTGTCTACATTTTTTTATTTAATGTGCATTAACTGGTGTTTGTGGTGAAAATATAGGAACTCTGAGGCAGTAAACTTTTAGTAATAACAGTTACAGCAAAACAGGCCCTCTTAAAGCTGAAGTAAGCTCTCAGAAAACTTATTTATTCAACGGGTGTGATAAGTTGTTTTGATCTTATCAAAGTGGACCTGAGTTAGGTCAAGTAAGAGCTTAAAACTAAAAAGGTGAGTGAATCATGGAGAGTACATTTTATTAAGTGGGAATTAGAGACAGATTTTAACAACATTTCTTGAAAGATTCACTGACCAGTTCAGCAAAGGGTACAAAAGTCTTAAGTGCAAGAGTTCAATTTTAATATGTTGTCTATGATAAAAATAAATGAAATATATTGTATAAAAAATAGAAAAACAAATATATAAAACCAAGTTAACAAAAAAAGAGAGACATGTCAACAGAATAGAAAAAGAAGTTTAATTTCTAATGAACAGGCTGTTATAAACAGACAAACCACAACGGGATTTGAACCCGGCTTTATCGCATGACGGTTTTGTATCTTACTAGTAGCGCTATACGAAACCGCACAATCGAGCTCTGGATTGTAGTAATTCATTGTCGGCTAGAAAATTATGTTTAGTGTGACGTCATACTTCTTTTACAAATTTCTGAAAATCTCTTAAAGGAAGGCTCACATAAAAAAAAGACGACTCAAATTATTGTTACATGGAATCGATTGATATACTTCTGGCAAAGTCTAATCCTAACACCCTGTATACCACTGAGTCTTCGGTCTTCTTGGAGTTCATTTCAGTCATCGGAATTAAAATTCTGTTGGATGTGAAAATGCAATTTACTGATGGTCTATAGTGCATGTTGTATTATTCTATTGCTACAGTTAAACTGGTCTGAGGATTGGTTTATATTCAGTTATACATCTGTTTTCATTTTTGCAAGTTTGTTTGCACTCCAGTGTTAAATAAGAATATAACCTTCCTTTTTTAATTAATTTTTTATTTATTTGTCATAAGGCTGAAGTAGTTCAAACAAAAACAGTTGCAGTTTTAATCCATATACTATGAATTGAAATTAATGATTGTAATTTTATAGTTGTGAATGTTTAAAAAAATAATGTAACTTAGACTAAATAATTCTTATTTCTTTTGTCCTCTTTAGACAGAGATGCATATTTAAAACAGTTTCAAGGTGGTGCACAGATGAGTGCACGCATAGCAAGTGTCAAAGCACGAGTATTATCATCAGAGAAGCCTGTTACTGTAGAAACTGACGAAAATTCCAAGGACAGTGGCATAGACAAACATGCATCTCCTAAAAGTCCATCTAATCAAGATTTTTCAGAAGAAAACTATTTGCAGCTGGTGCTGGGGCTTTCTGCTGAAGATGGAAGGTAAGAAATGTGTATAACTGCAGTCTAGATCTCTCTACCTTTTCCATTCTCTTTCTGTATTATTTCCTTATGTCTTTTAAGCCCTTTTATCTGTACAGGTTCCCTTAATGTCAAGTTTATTAATTGAGCCATACGCATATTGGCACAAGTGCAAAAATATAACAAATAGAGAAACAGCAGTTCCCATGACCTACACAGGAGGCCAGAACACTTTCTTGTTTCATCAGTATTCCTAATGGGCCTCATTTCTTAATGTTTTCAAATCAGAACTGCTATCATAATTTTAATATTACTTTGTCACAAGCCACATACAGTTTTCCTTCCAATGGCATGTAATTATAGCAGTAAAAGTGTCATTAAATTTAACATAGTCTCCATTATTGGTCCGGATCTGAACGTGACACTTCACTATGTACGTTATTTATTTAAAATATGCATATTCTTTCAGCTATGTGGTGACAGCTTCACATCAGTTATGATTTTCCCTGCAACTGGAACATTTTAAAACTTTTTTTGAACATCAAGCTGATCATTTCTGTCCCATTTTCTAAAGTGATAACATATTAGAAATGCCAAATTATTATTCTTTGCTGGGATCATGTTTCAGTTAGGTATTGTTTCAGTTCAATTAGTAATGCAACCTATTGGAGCTACTGATGTCCATGCTTTACTAGTAAGAATACTGCATTGCTTGATACAGTAGACGTCATGCATTGTATTGAATCTCAAAATCTACTGTTACTCCATATCTAAAGCAAACTAAGCCATAAAGTACACCGGACATACAAGGCTTGGGTATCAAGTTAACTTACGGAGAAGTTCCCAGTGGAAAGCACTCTGATTTCAGTGAGATTCGAATTTGTTACAGGGGACATTTTCTACATTTAGTTTCAATCTACAGCATATGGTGAATGGCACGCGAGTTTGCTGTATGTTTGAGATGAAACCCCAGTTCTGCTGTATAACACATCTCTATTGCATGCAAAGTAAGCAGTGGTCATAGTGTATGATAAACTAAATAGCAACGGGTTCTGGGTGAAGTTGAACTTAGTTTCAGTACCTGCAGTAGTTTGTACCGGTAGTACACTTTTGTTAATAGGCATTTCACATCTCTTTGTGCTTATTGAACAATAAATATTGAAGTTAAAGTCTATGCATGTGCAAAAGAGAAATTTACAAGGATAAGCCTTTCATTGGGGGCCGGCCCATAATGTTAAAGACTAAGCTGTTTTATCACCTGTGTATTTAAAAAGAAAACTATTTGGTTCTNTTTTATAGTGTAACATGGTACATTTTTTTTTCAGCCAAGAACAAAC
Source organism: Machilis hrabei (assembly GCA_003456935.1). Classification (NCBI taxonomy): domain Eukaryota; kingdom Metazoa; phylum Arthropoda; class Insecta; order Archaeognatha; family Machilidae; genus Machilis; species Machilis hrabei. The sequence goes on along the minus strand of KZ869070.1, from coordinate 9,310 downwards.
AAATGATTTAAGTTCAATTGCCAAAGAACTGANACAAGAAAAGGAAGCCATAAGCAGAGTTTCTTGTGATCCAGGTAGCCCAAAACGTCTTAAAACGGACGACTCGAAACAGTCTGCTAGTTCTAGGAAAGGTCTTCCTGCAAGATTGAAGAAAGTGTCAACACCGTCAGTACCTAAATCCTTGTGAAATTAATACAGACGTAACATTGGTCATATCAAATTAACCACACCAGACATTAAGAATGACTTCGACTGGCAACTTTAATAAAAAATATATATGTGTATATATAACAAATTGAGAAAAATTGGTGTCAAAGTAGTTTTTGAGTTGAAGACTTTAAACCTGGATTGGTACATGTACATGCTGTAACCAGAAGTAGAATTTTTTCTTTGATAACAATCCTTACCATTAGCTACACCATAATTTACCCCGGTGGTAACGTGAAACCAGTATTCATGTTGCATTTTTGTCCGTAGTCGAGTCGAACTTCGTATGAGGGTACAATATTGACGGACCATGACTTAAAAGAAATAGAAACATTTTGTGTTACTCAGGTTAGCTTTTAACTTAAAAGGACAGGTTGTTCTGGTGGATAGTATCAGTTACCTAACACTTTAATCATTAAGAAATCTGTGTATACTCGAGTCACCGACAGTGTGTCACAGTGCATTGAGACTGAAAGTCTTCTTCACTCTGTATAGAAATTTCATCTTATCCCTTTCATAAATAATGAATATGGACTTATTTTTTTTAATGGTAGACAGACTTTTGTGTATATCCTTTTAAAGTGTTGCCTGTTGTTTTTAAATGGGCACACACTGTCTGCAGGTTATAACTGACCTTGATATGCATGGTTCTATATATATTTGAGTTCTTTTTAGATTTTTCGTTGCGGTTATCTTTTTCTTGTGTAAAGGCACTCAGTCCCAAAGCACCTTATTATAGACATGTGGCACTCAATATTGAATGTGTGACGAACTAAGGTAAAAGTGTACACCAGTGTGTAGAATGAGTGTGTGCGTTAATGTTAGAAGTGCCAAATTATTTTCTGATACTCTTTGGTCTGTAAGTAATGTATATATTGTAAGTACTGTAGCTAAATAACAAAGTGTGATATCTTAAAAATGACAAACTTTTAAGGGCTGGCAGCAGTGAGCAGATGTGATTTTTTTAATTGTGAACAAAGTGTAAGTGAAGGCGGGTAAATTTGTGTATTGTGTTACATAATTATTCCTAGCTGCAGAGAATTCCTGCTAAAGGTGTATACACATTTTGTGTAATAAGGTTTGTGGCAATGAAGCTAACTCTTTGTAATTTATTTCAAAAACATTCATATGTATTATTATTTTTAAATCCTAATTTATTTTCCTTTCCTTTTTTCTATTGAAGAAATTCAAAGCAGCGAGTTCAGTTCTTTTTCTTTTTTATAAGTCAAGCTTACAACTAAAAAGATCTGCATTAAGTGAGTATCTCTGAAATCAGTGTGCATAGAATTATCTCTTTAGTTTATTGCTATCAGATAACTGGCAATTGAATGACTATTTTAATTACATAAATCTTAGACTGTACATCACAAATAGTGAGCTACAATGTTTATATCACAAAATAAAATAAAATAAAATAAAAAATCAAACCATTGACAATATATGTAATTTCTATATTTTGTTTGTTGTACTGATATATCTGACCAAACAGCTCCACATCACATGTTTTCTTTTGTTTTGGAATACAGTTTCTGTGAGGATAGGAATGCAGATGTGTGTATACATAGCAGACGAGTGACCTCAATTTTTGTAAACGGTAATTATTATTTCTGTTATGTGTGGATAACTATACCAAAAAAACATCAATTTAATGTAGTATATTTTTTTCTTGAATACTTACACACTTTTAAGATTGCAAAGCAGTTTAAAGCATGTAAACTGCAGTGTTCATCATACATGCTCTCATAAAAAGGTTGTGTTAAAAACTGTGGTGATATACACCATGTTTTAATATTTTATTGCATTAAATTGCTTTTCATAAATGTTAAGTTCATTATTTGCACAGAGGGACTCTGAAGAATATGTTGTGTTAAGTGTTCTGTACCTGTGATGTTACAAATATCAATAAAAACTATAGATTTCACTATTTTGAAATTGATCTGTTTGAACTTGAAAGTGCATTGAACATTTTTCAAGCTTTTAATTGCAAAAGGCACTACTTCTGTTCCACATTTTTAAGTGCAAATATCGTTCAGGAATAGCACATGTGTATGAACAGAAGTGAAATTATTAACACGTGAAACTTTGAAAAACAAATTCTAACTATATTAAAGAGTTTGATTTGTTTTCTCCAAAGTTAGACTCTGAAAACTCCATGTTACTTATCCTAAGTTTGTAGGCAAGACATTTCATGTGTAGGTATTCTAAGCATGTGTCTGGTTAGTAGAAACTTTGTTTTCTTATAATTGATGAACAGCTTCAAAAGAAGAAAGTGCAAGAAAAGGATATAATATTACTGTCTCCATAAACTAGATAATGTAAATTATTGTCGAATCGGAGTTTACGTCTCAAGTGAGTAGTAGAGCTTTTCGAATTAATGGATGTTATTTTCGTTATGTATTTGAATTCGTATTGCAAACAGAAATGTGGTTGTTATAAACTGGCAACTTGGATAAAATGTAGAGAGTGACTGTTTTTTGTTAGCCAATCTGTATTCTTCATTTTAAGAAAAAAGTGAATCCCAGTGTAAAGTAGTGTGGAAATGTCATTGGCAGATTTTTTAAGAATTTAAATTTTGTATAATTTAAACCAAATACATTTTTTTAAGTATATAGATCACATATTATTGTTTTGTACTTCAAAATAAAGTGCAGTAATGCAAATCACCTTTGTTATTCATTCTCTTGAGCAATGTCATATTCTTGAGAGCTCTTTAGCCTAAAGAACATAATAATCAAACCACATTCACTTCACAACACATTACACGAAGAACATATTTAGATGGAATCCAGTTCTTGTACAACTGTTGATTTTAGTATGATGATTAGTTTCAAGATACACCGCTCCCTGGTTATAACACGGTCTGTCTATTGTACCGGTACTGCGGGTCTTTCCTGTTCCCCGTGCCTTCGAATGAGATGACGAGAAAAGTATGTGGACGTTGCTGTTGCAAACCTCGCATTGCGGGAGACTTTCCCACTCAAATAAACCAGTCTTAATGAACAGTACAGCAAGCGGGGTTTCTCGGAATGTCAAGGGCAAAATAACCTCGGTGAAAGCAAAAAGAATGCTTACTGGGTAAAGTAATTAAGACTTTTTTAGTTTTCTAGTCGTGCGATAATCTCTTCTCCTACTTTGCCCTTTCAGTGCTAGAAAGGGTTTGCCGATCTCCTTGAAGGTCACTAACCACTACACAGTGACACGATTTGATCTTGCAAATGCTATTAGCCTCTCTCCAATGTATGTGTGTGTGAGAGCGAGAGTGTAGCTGCACATTATGCAAGATGCGTGGTGGTTTTAATCACTGCAGTTAGTATAGAAAGTTGTTTGCTTGAGTAACGGTTGTCCGTAGTGTGGGGACGTATCTGATTTTTTGTTGCTGTTTTCGTTATTATGTCGATGTTTACATTTTAGCGAGTTCTTAAAAACATTTTATTTATTTTTTGGTCAGTGGCAACCATTAATAAACGAATGTTGATCGTGCACAGTAGTGTAAAATTAGAGAATAATTGTAGCAATCGGTTAGAGCCTGGTTGTCTTATAACAAATGGCGGATCCTACCCCGCAAACCAGTGTTATAACTGGGGAATTGTGTATTTCAGTTAGACAGTTTTATCCACGGCAGCACTTTTTTTTCTTCTTCCAGATAACTTAAGAATATCTGTGCTTGCCACTTGTTCATTAATTGATATTGTGGCAAGAACTTCCGATACATAATTTATATGTGAATTTCTCACTGGAACAATACCAGATGTTGCAGTTGTGAGTCTTGGATATACATCTTTAGAAGAATGATTTTCTATTTTCTAGGGGTGTAACGATATATATCGGTAAGAGCCGATATATTTGGGGCTTACCGATATATCGTTATCGGTAGAAAAAAGATGGCCGATATAATTTTACCGATAGAAAAAACATCATTGTTGCGTATTTCACGGAGTTAATGGAGTCTAGAGACATTCGTTGCCCTTGACACGAATACAAAGCAAGAGAAAGAGGTCTGCTTTTTGTGTGTTGAAGAGTGACTCATATCTTCCCTCGCCCGTCATTGCCCGAGGCTCTGCTGGCATATTGGAAACAAATCCCAAACAGAAAGCAAGGAAAGACAAATGAAAAAAAGACCAATTACCGAGACTTCATAAACCAAATGTAATTTTTCTTCTTCTATATACGTCAAAATTATAAAAATTGGTATGACACGGGAAACCTAAAATAGAGTTTCACTTTATTAAGGGAGATCGATGTTAGACAAAATTATTCCAGTTCGATAATATTAGTGTTGCAACGATACCGATACCGATTATCGGTATCGGCCGATATTAGTGTATCGGTGAGTCTTCCGATATGGAGATATATCGGTGATTGACNNAANAANANTTCAANGANTNTTTCAAGAGTTAATGAATTATTTAGATCACTGGAGGAAGTGAAGGGCTAATGATGTGTCTCTGTTCTTGAAATAACTATTCGTCCTTATTAGTTCCAAGCCCCTGCCTCCTAATCCAATTTTAGAATAAAAATTGGATTTTCCGACGTGATAAGCGGCAGGTGGTCATAAATCTTCTGGTGTTCCGTAATTTCGTGTTTTAAAGCATTTCTGTACATTTGTTTGGTTTTGTAAAGAAAAGATTTTGATGGCAGTGGACTCTGCATTAAATTAGCAAATATACAAAACAATATTGTTACGTTATCTTATTTAATTGTAGCAAGAAATGGCTGAAATGTGCGGCCGCGTATTTAGTCGCGTTGCCTCCGAGGTCCGTAATTTGTTATTTCTATATTAATGTATTACATGATATTGATATTATCTTATGATAAATAATATATGACAAAAAATGCA
>KZ869069.1:55184-66843 GCA_003456935.1 Machilis hrabei | reverse complement strand
CGCGTGGCTGTGGTGTTTCTGTAACGCGCCTGGTGATTTTACATTTTAATTGCTTAATTATGGCTAAACCATTTCTGAAAGGTCTGCGAAAAACAAAATTAATAACATTATTGGGTCCAAAGAACACGCTCTCCAATTTTTGGTACACATTTTTTAAACAACCTGTATAAAGCAATTTCTACTTTCTACTTGAATATGAAATAGTTAAACCATATTTTAGTATAAATTACTAAAAGCTGCTGAAATGTCAAAAAACTTCTAATTTATCATATTCACTCAGCACAGATGCTCACAACGACATTGATACATGTTTAAAGTACTTGAAAGAAAACGTTTCGCAGAAGAACATAGTCATTGTGAATAATAAATCGTCTTGTTTTCACAGACGTGACTACTGGTAGTAATCTTTTTCTTATTGTAAAACTATAAAGTAGTCGTTCACGTCAAAGTAGAGTAAAATCACTAGTTTCACATTCCTCATACCTTGTTGTTGCCTTTTGCTGCCGCAAGCATTAAATCAATTGTCCTGCGGTTGTCCACAAAATACTTGTTGGTATTATAAGCAGAGCACAATAACAAAAAATGTGATGAAAATCGGACATTCGTCTAAAAGGATTAACTTTTACAGAAGTGACACAGATGTACTCAGATATTTGGAGATTTAGAAAGTGAAATTTATTTGTACGCTAATCTCTTGGAATAAAACTACATAGTATAACCAAACTTTTAGGGAAAGTTGCATCTGGAGTTGAAACGGCTATTCTGTTCTAGCTCTTAATTGAGGAAATCCTCTGCTTTCTCTGGCACTTTATCATTTAATTCGGTCGTGATTTGTATAAAATAGCGAGCAACATTTATCATGCTCATTTTTCCAATAAAGTCATTTATGTGCGGTAACGGAAACACAAGTGATTTCGTGAATCACTTTCAACTGAAATATTTAACCAAGCGAATAACAGATTGTACAAAAGCAAGCACAAATTTATGTGAATAAATAGAGCATAATAAAAACATAATTATATGTTATTCTGTCATCTTAACACTGATTACTACACTTAGAATATAAAAACACTTAAAAAAGCACGTGCTATGACAAATACCACCAACTGTTATTTTCAAAGTCTATGGCATTAATTTAATGTTAAGATCTAGTTAACCGAGACATATATATTTTACGGTTCTCTTGTCACAGTTATTTTNAACCATTTTCGATATTTGAAGAAAGTCTGCATATCATAACGTTTATCAAGTGAAATTTTAACCTTATATAATAATCTAGTATGTCTCCTTGAAACTAAATAGCAGTGCGTACACATTTTTATTTCTGATAAGAAATTATATTCAAAATGTATATTAGTACAAAAAACACGCTTATAGTTTGATTAAATAAAATTATTGTAAATCAAGTCTATCATTAGCCACCTAAAAGGCGAAAATGCATATGCAACTTTTACACTAACCTTTGCTTAACGTTTTACGTAATATGAGTTTCCGTTTATCTAAAAAAAAAATAGCTGGCCTACAAACATATAATAACTTTTAGGTTAAGAATAACTCAAATACACCTTAAATTGAGCATATGTTTTCGTAATAAACCTCCCAAATGTACAATCAATAGCTGAATGATTTCAAATTTGATGCTCATGAATGAATTGTCTACTTTAAAATGATGATGCATAATTCACTATACACAGTGTTAACAGTAGTGTCCAGTTTATTCACAGGCTCATTTAGTTTTCTAAGTAGAGATCGATTTACATCCGGTTGATTTTTTTAACTAAGATATCGTACCCGAATACGTTTTGCTAATTATTTTAATTATGAGTATCAAAGCATATAACAATACACATGCACATAAATGGTTTTATTCTTAACATAAAAATTCACTCCATGAAATATATACATACTTGCATATAAAATAAAAAAAATAAGAAATCGTATACTAAATACATTCTTTAATATTCTTAATTGCTTTAAAACGTTGTTTTNATTGTTAATTATATGTTTCATATACACTGTAATATTTAAATAAAATAAAATTTATTTTAGCCAACGATGTCTATATTAGCTGCTTTGGCTTTCATGCAAGAATACATTTAAAACTAGTTATTTTTTCATTCCAGCTGTGAAAAAGGGACAGCTTACAGCAAGCATACAGCAGGAGTAGAAAGGCTCTCATCTCTTGCGGCAGACAAAAATCATTACTGTAAAAATATATGCTTAAGGATCTGCTCTGGCATCCATCCTGCTCATACAGTAACAATAACGATATTTTATTACGTTGCTGTAGAGAGTATGATTATGGTCACCTTAAACACAAATGTAGCATATCATATTTTCAAATGTTCATAGATTTTGACGGTGTAAAACACGTTTTAACTGAATTTCTTCAAATATGATTGATCTAGTGTCAGCGTACCGGGCTCTAGGTCAAGAGGCTGTAAGTGTTATTCCCTACTACTCTTGGCCATTTACGTGTGAATTTTCATTTTAAGATGTAATTAGTAATGAAAATTGATAATACATTAACTTAAAAAAGAGTGGGACAGTACATGTACTGGGAATTATATTTTTGCCAGTGACAGAGTAAGTACTGAAGTTAAGAAATACACTAATATATTTTAGCTATTATAACTGAGGCAACAACGTGGACGAATTCTCACTTCGTTCAAATGCAATGTTGTACACGATTCAGTTGTAGTCCCTGCCCTCGTGTATCCGTAGAATAATTCATCATCAGACTGTTCTACTCGACACGTCATACCCACCATGGCAAAGCTGCTCTCAAACCAGAACTACTGGGCTCGATTCCTGCATAAGGATGGGTGTCCCTTCCCCTCCATTGCAAAAATAAGCATTGTTTATCGTCCCAAAATGACTCATCTGGTATTGGTAGGACATAAAACGCCTCATACTGTATATCTAACACGTCGTTTTTATCTGTGTATCTGTCCCATTGTTTATTACACGATATAAAACGGTTATTCTATCAAATTCTTACATATATGCCTGCCAAAGACTTAAAGTTGATTGCGGGGTAAGATGTAGATGAACATATTGGGTAAAAATACAGTTCTACCTTTTTTAATGATCCAGCTGTCTCCAAACACAATCCGTAATTTACGAATAATTTCAGTGGCTATTGTGGATATCGGAAAACAGTTAAGCTTTAATAATAACCCGTAGGCTATACATTGAAAGAGAAAATAAACTGATTCAACGAAAGTAAGCCTTTTATGTGATATGACTTTCTTTTATAAATTTGATAAATTAGAACTCTCCTTCACATGTTTATCTCTATTCTAATAATACATTTGAATTCATGGGATGTGGCCTTAGGTACGCATTTTCTGTAGTTTTGTGGGCGCTCTTGTTTTTGTTAGAACGANGAGCAGCATTTTTTGTACAAGAAAAGAGAAAGTAATGACATGCGTAGGTTCACTTCTGTTTAACGGTACAAGAAGAAGAAACTACACATTAAAATGGCTTATCTCAAGGAAATTTGAAGCAGCTTTCGAGATCATTAGCTCTGAATATAGTATGAGAAATTCCAATGTGGACAAAAAACATCAAACATTGATGTCTTTTTTAAAACTTGAAAATAAATCCCCCAAAATAATCTAGCTCACATACACAATGGATGGTTGGTTTCATAAATGTAATGCAAGGTTAAGAAAAGTTTCAAATAAATACGATTTGTTAAAATAGTTTTGCTGTAATAGCTGACAATACTGTATTAATGACTATTATTTTTTTAAATCATCAAATTGTGTTTCGAATATTTAAACACAAACGTTGTGTTACATATGTGGTATCTGTCCCCTCTAGTTTCCAATATAAACTGACAGGCTATGAAAAGGGTTGGTTTGGTATGCTTACTGCCTGTTTGGAAGATCCTGGGTTTAAACACCTTGATCTTAGCATAAAGGGTTACCCTAGAGTCTGTTTATAAAGTGCACCACATTAATGTAAATATTTAACGTCATCATGGAGGGATGTTAAAAGTGGGGTCCCATCAGTAGCCGTTGATGTAAAAGAAGCTACCTCCGGGTACTTATCAAGTGATTATAACGATTTACAATTACAAACTTATTACAACCTTAAAATGCGAATGAAATTCAGCTTTCCGTGTGAAGAAAAACATATCCTACATTGAGCCATGGTGAATATGATTAAAAACCTGCTAATCAAACACTTAAATGGTCTTAATATATGTATTAATTGTAATTGAAAAATAGCGTCAAACTTTCCATATATTTTCCATCAAACTAAAAAATTACATTGATCTGAGATGATCTAAAGTATATAAATAACTGTATTCTATCATACATTAATAGTACTTAGCTGTATAGTCCATGATTTATTTACCAACGTCATATACCATGGTTTAGAATTTTCCACGTGGGTGCTAAACTCAGGCCTGAAACTAGCCAATGAAGTAGTTACTTTAGGGTACAACTTATGTCTGCATTAACACAATTCAAGAATGTTTAATATAACTGGTCTCGGCAAGTGTCACGTTATGCTTCTTACACCATTGAGAAGCTCATTATAAGCCCAGTATAATATTAACAATTATTTGAGTAAATTGATAATTAAGTTTGAATTAAATTTTTAAGTATGTTTAAATTACTTTTTTATGTAATACAATATTTTGGCCACCTTAAATACACTAACGGATATGAAAATAGGATTGTTTAACTTATGAAACAAATATCAACGTCTATGGCCTTATGAACTTCAAAACTGTTTTTAATGCTTCTATAATATTTGTTTAGGAATTAGTAATATAATTGTTGTTTATACTTTATTCAATATTTACATGCCTACTAATAAACTTAATTTAACCACCTTTCTCAATTTTTGGAGTACAGAGTTCTAAGACTGGTGTTTGATTTAATTATATGTGTGAATGTTGTATCATATACAGGGTGTTTGTAAAGTTCCACCCCCCCGCAGAGCTTGGAAACCGTTAGAAATTTGGAGAAACGGTGAAACACGTGGTCCATGATTTCGAAGGGCTGCTTTATCCGTGACAAAATATTGACGCGGGGCTGCGGCCCAACGCGAAACATTTAAATGAAAAGCGGGAACGTGTGATACATCATGTGAAAGGTCTAATCAATACAAGTTAATCAAAATAAAAAATTATTGGCTACGACGCTCATTTTCAAAATGGCAGCCGGTCAACGTTGAAAACTGAATTTAAAACAAACCTTTATTGTTCAGGTTTATGAAGTTGCACAGAGTAGGGCAGTATCAAATCCGAGAATATCAGCTCCAGCCGAATGGGGCTCAATTCGACCACCTCCTCAATTAAAGGTAAGATGGTATACTGATTTTGTACATTCAACTTTTAAAACCGAATACAATTACAAGAAAATAGGATGAATCTTTCGAGGTCATTTATTCGGCTGCAGCTGATATTCTCAGATTTGATACTACCCTACTCTCTGCAACTTCATAAACGTGAATAATAAAGGTTTGTTTTAAATTAAATTTCCAACTTTGACCACCGCCATTTTAAAAATGAGTGTCATAGCAAATAATTTTTTGTTTTGTTTCACTCGTCTCGATTAAACCTTTCACATGATGTATCACACGAACCCCCTTTCCATTAAAATTGTTTGCGTTGGGCCGCAGCCCCGGGTCCTTACGCGATATCTTGTCACGGATAAAGCAGCCCCTAGAAATCATTGACCACTTGTTTCGCGGTTTCTCCAAATTTATAACGGTCTCCAAGCTCTGCGGGGGGGTGGGGTTAAAACACCCTGTATAATAAAAATCACTGACATGATTGTGACGTTCTATTTTTCATAATTCCCTAAGACGTTTCTTTAGAACTGATAGCCCCCAAAAAGGAATCTTAGGCTATATTATTTTGAATCAATTATTATACAAGGGGTTCGGAAATTCCCCTTACAAAATGATATGGTATGTTCCTTGATTGAAATGGAGTGGAAAAGTTATTTTCCAAAAATTCCGCAGACCAATAGTTTTCGATTTATTAAAGGTTTAATCTGACCAATCACGGAGCGCGTAGCAGTCGAAGCGTCCGCTTCACGCATGGTACCACCAGTACCACTACGTGAAGCGGCCACCTCAACTGCTACGCGCTCCGTGATTGGTCAGTTTGAACCTTTAATAAATCGAAAACTATTGGTCTGCGGAATTTTTGGAAAATAACTTTTCCACTCCATTTCAATCAAGGAACATACCATATCATTTTGTAAGGGGAATTTCCGAACACCCTGTATATGATTATATGTATTTTCGTCGTGAAATATGTTTTACTGTCATCAACCGGACCCTCATGCACATTCGTTTTTGAGCTCTACTTGTAACTTATCATTCAGTACATAAAAAGTAGAATTGTACCACATTTTTTTTTCCAATTTACACTTCATCGTGGCTTTATCTGAGCCACCACTGAATATAAGGCACTATTCCTTAGTTTAATATTACTATGCCTAACCACAAGTTCGAAAGACGTTTACTACAATAACTAATATTCAACACTCTGTATCTTAATTCTGTAACATTGCCTTAGTTCTAACCTTGTATGTGGACTAGAGGAGTAATACTAAAGGGTTACGACGAGTGTTGTAATTTTTATTTTTTTAACCTAAAAAAGTTGAACAGCTAACGACGTTTGTAGAAGGGAATGGAGTTGTTAACTTCCATTTCTTGTAACATTGGCGTGACAATCTCCACTTAATTTTTTGTATCGGTGTAAAGAAATCGCATATTATTATTACGTGTCTGGAATTTGCTTTGCGGTTGGGTAATTACATGACAAGCGTTTTTTTTAATTTACGTAGTGTGTTACGTATAAAGAAAATAAATTATGTAGTAGCAGTTTTAGTTTACGTGAAACTGAAGCTACGCAATTACATGATCCAACTTTCTGATCATCACTGGTTGAGAAATAATGTATTACAAATCAATTACAATGAACGAGATTACTGATATATATAAGTAGAAGTTTAAGAAATATACGCGATCAGTGAAACATTCTTAAAAATGACTGAAATCATAAACATTAAGAGTTCGTACAGNCAATGGGAGGGAAAGAGTTACNTTTTGATGNCTAGAATAATGCTAGGGTTCGTTTATCTGTATCATCTCACATTTATATATATACTGTACTCTGCAACATGATTAAAGAAGTCCCTAGAAAATGGTAAGTTTTGAAAGTACAATAAGTTTACTAAATGTCACCCAAATTTATTGTAACAAAAACTGAAATAAAGACTGAACCTTCAGCTTTTAACCCTGTTACCGAATTTCACTTAAGTGTGTACCCTATAGGTAACCCCCCTCCCACATAAATGAGTTGATTTGAAATCAACACACATTTTGGGCATGTTTGACAAGTGTCATGGAGCGCAAACAACTGTTTGTGCAATTGTCACGGCTACTGTGATAAAGTTCATTTATTTTTCTTCAAAATAAACTAAACTTTATCTTAAAATAATGTTATTTAACAAAACATTGCATTTGTATTTTTGTTTGCTTTTTCTCACAGAAATGTCGGGAATGAGATAAATATTAAATAGGCATGTGCTGAGATATCATCAATGGAGCAATTGATTAGTGGAGTGGACGGTATCTCATGAGGGGCGACGATGGGGGGGTGGGGTAAAGGGGGGTTACATTTTCAATAGGCATGTGAGTATCGTTTAAAAGCAAATTTTATGCATATGAAAGACGAAAATGTTTATGTCATGAATGTCAGCTATATCGTTAAAAGTAAATAAGCANTGACAATAGCGACAAGTGTGCTTTAAATGATTTTAGTGGATTATTCGTGTGATTCACTGTGATTTTTAGAACACTAAAATGATATAAAACATATCTTATGCTGCTCTGGTTGATTTAGAGTGTAATTGCATGTTTTGAATGCTCATTAATATGCTTTTATCTTTACATGTAATTGGTTAGTTGAATTGGTTCTGCATGCCATCTCATTTTGGTTTCTCTTTGCTTGACAAATTGGAAAACATTAATAAAAAACTCACATTAAAAATTAATGTAAATGGCTGCCTTAGAATACAATTGATTCCGAATAATATGTGGTAAATTATTTTCTAGGAATGTACCGAAATGAATTGTCATTTTACAAATTGATTATATTTATATTAGTACATTCAGTACGTCGTTGTACATAAGTGAATAACATGCTCAGTATACATATATGAGTATGTGAACTGATGTATAGTAATAGCAAGGAAAGAAACTATAACAGATATTTCATTAATTTTAGTTTTTTCTTTCAGTTTTGGACTTAGACAATAAGTTATCACATAATGTCAAACATTAATAATGTTTAAATAGAATATATATGTGGATAAGTTAACTTTTTTGTTGTTGTTAGGGTTATGCACCGGTAACCGCCGTAAGGCATTACCTCCGGTGCTTTTAGCCTAACATTTATGGCCACTTTTTATTCAGACGTTCAGTGCACACATTTAAGACAACACAAGTGAGTGCGCGGACGTTTTGCCAACACAAGTGTACACACTTAGGACAGCACAAGCAACACATCCACGCTCTAGCCAGGAATCGAACCTGGGACCTCNGGCGTGCAATGCCACGGGACTAACCACTAGGCTACCGGGGCCGGCGGTAAGTTAACTTGCTATGTTTTGTTGTCTTGTAAGCTACTTTAAATATGGTGCAGTGTTCTTATTTTTACATTTTGCTATACCTCTAATATGACTAAACATAAGGGTTTTTCAGTATAATTTGGTTCTAATAGTCGTCGACTAACACTTATGTAATTGTGTTGACTCTCCACCAAAAAATATAATTAGTTCTTCCGGAATTGTTTCGTGTTATATATTCTTATTAGATAGCTCTTAAATTACCGAAATCACGTTTCTAGTTCAATGTTAGTTCAAACTGTGTGCAGGGCATGTATATTTTTATAATATAATGTCTCAGAATGAACTACTATATAATTTGAACAGGTTACCTTCAAGAAAAAATGAAACTGAATTAACGTCCTACAATTTCGTCAGTAATGCAAATATAAATGGTGTATTACAACCACAAAGAAGGCTGCAATTAATAAAATAGTTGTGTCTACGCTTTGAAACACGGAATACAAAAAGATCAGGATAATGGTAATTTAAATCGTGACAATTCACCAACAGAAGCCAGTAATAGGTTAAGCCAGTGAAGTAATGGTCTTTACTTATGATGGAGAGAAGGAAATTGTGATTAGTCAGTAATCCTCTTTTTATATCTCCTGTCAGTAGTAGAACTTATTAGCGACTGTAATATTTCTGTAATTTTCGATTTCAAGTTGCAACATCGATATCCTTATAACATAATTGTCAATCCATTATATATATATTATTTGTTAAAATGATCGGTTCACATAATGTTTGGGGATCTAGAATTATATGGAAAATAGTAAGTGGTAACAGTGTGCGGAATAACGATATGAAAATAGTGTGAAGTAAATTTACGTCAATTAAATAGTAGGAAGTTTCCATTTACAATTATAGAAATTAAATAGGCTGAGATGAATACTAATACAGGTTTTATAATTGATTTGTCAGGTTTGGAAAGGCTGGCCATTTCACACTCAGAATACAAAACTAATGGAAAATTAAAACGTGGCTGCATAATGTGGGCAAATAAATATGGAATGACAACAAATAGTTATCCAACTACCATTTTCAGTGTTCACGAAATAAATATTAAATAATGTATCATATGTTCTATTGTAATATCCAGTTCATATAATACGAACATAATGAAAAGTATGAGCACTATAATTGCCAGTAAAATGTGGTAATCCACATTGTGTTCACCCATTAAAAAAGACGAAGTTCATCTTTTAATATTTGTCAGTTTCATTTTGTTCTGTGTATTAGATTCGCTTCAATTCTTAATTCAATACATCAATTTATGTATACTACAATCCAAAAAGTTGAAAGACAATTCATTGCTTTGAACTGTATATAAAGAATAGTTTCGTTTCTTCTAAAAGAATGTAGCAAATTATTAATTACTAATTATGTCTATCGTTACAGTTGTGGGAACATGCTTTGTTTCTTTTATCAAATGGACCAGGAAAGATCCGTTGTAAAGAGCACAGTGAAATCAAAATCATAATTATAAGTGGCAGTGTCCAAAGTTCCTGCATATGTATATAATTTGTATGTCAACGCTTGATTATTGTACTTTTGTCCAGAACATCAGGAAAATGAAATTAAATACTTTTTATATAGTCTATTGTGAATTCATAGTTCAATGTAGTCAGACTCTTTTACTCTTCAAGGGAAATGTTTGTTGGGAATAGGCGCATACAGTATCATAATAAGAGAAGNCAGGCTACTTAGCAGGCCAGTTGAAATCACATAATTGTCAAATGTGCTTTTAACATCTTGCCTTACCTGACAGTTGCATTGTTCATACAACAAAGAGTACATTCATATTATTAATACACCATTTGAGTCATGTACTCACAACTGTTCTCACGTATTGATCGGTGATTATACTATTATTCGTGAGAGCCGGAAAAAAGCTTTGATATATATCTACACAGTAGTTCGCGTCATTGATTGCCTCTTTATATACGGTGGGATCATTTCTAGTAAAAAAAATGAAAAGATAATAATTACTACCCTCGTCACTCTATGATTTTAGGTTATAAAGGAATATTTGCAGCAAAACGTAAAACATATTTTTACAATCTCACCCACTAATTCAACTTAAAAGATTGTCTGCAAAGATTATCAATTCATTAAATATTTTAATCAAGATTGCGGAACACAAACTGATTTAAGTGTTTGAGATATTAACCCAGTAACGACTATTTGCTCCCTCTCGTTATTAATTATTGTTCCCTATATGCACAGTGAAAACATTTAATAATGTGTATGTGATTTGTGCTCATTAATTTGTTTAGTATATACAAATTGTATATAATTTGTCTAATTAGATTTGTTTAAATTAGTAAGTCGCCTTTAGGTTTAATTTTTCCACAACAGCAAACGTAAATATAACGATACCGATAAACTTAATCAATAATAATAATAATCATATATAGAATAGTTCCTATACGTTTTTATTACAAAACCTACATCAATTTTCTTGTCATCTTAGCTTAGAATATATGTAATTATTTCTCACTCCTTTGAAAGTTAGGAAATCTTTCCTGTCGCTCGTAGTTAATCAATGCAGTGCCCTTGTCTCGTTCCACACAAAAACGCATTCCAGAGAATTTACACCACGATACTTAAGTGGGTAATTTTCACTCTCTTCAAAATTCAGGCGTATGTGCATTAAAACCGCTTTTTTGTCTTAGCTTAACGAGATGGTGCATTGTTTTAAATATATTTAATATTCTTTTTGGGTTCAAAAATAGGTGTTTTCATATATTTTACCTGTATCTCTTGAATGTAGTAGGATACATTGTTTCCATTTTTTTAACTTTTGGAATAGAACGGACAGTATTTTATTTTCACTATAAAAAACAATATAATATACTATTAGCTTTTGAAAAAAAACATGAACTAGGTTTAAAAAGAGGTGTTATTTTAATTTAAGAGTTTGTATTTTCTAATTATATATTGTTTGTCACTGTTACGTAAACGTCATACTCATCTTACAAAAAAATTGCTTAATACCTAATATATTCAAT
>KZ869067.1:117489-128768 GCA_003456935.1 Machilis hrabei | reverse complement strand
AAGGCAGAATACATCAAGCTAAAGAATCGCATTGACAGTATACAAGTGCAAATTTAACACAAATATTATCGTAACGTATTCCTCACATTTCAACACTCAAATGTACAACCTACTTCAAAAGTTACATTCCTTATTAACCAACATACCTATTAAAATATCCCTAAACAAATTTACAAATTGGAACGCACTAAACTTAACCATAAAACAAAAAATTCCATTGTTTCATTCCGTTTTGACCATCCTTCATTCGTGGCTCATCTCTTCCTAATTTACATCCAGCTCTTCTACGGCCACCAACTACTACGACTACGAGAATCCAGCAACAACATCAGGAGAAGATCAAGATCAAGGACTTCCATCCTAGCAGTCAACCGTAACGGATGCAAGTCATGAATCGTCTACAAGTTTTCGCTCCTCCCGAGCGGAAAAAGCCTCAACTTTCCATGCTTGACGAGTTCTTCCAGGGCATCAAAGTGGATGTTCATTCAACAGTCCATCGTCACGTTCAACGTTAGATTGATAAAGCCACTGTGGAAGATCTTACCATCAACGAAGCAGCCACAACGGTACGCAGCATTCTACTCTGCCAAGTACCTTACCGGTTGATTGCAGGGTATGATGTAGATGTAGATGTACTCCAGGCGTTGCAGAGTTGGGATCACGTGTCGCAGCGGAGAGGGTTCAACTTAACCTCTTCCAAATCCATTCAAACCTCACCACATATCCTCAGCAACCAAAACATCCAAACCAACATACCTAGCACAGATCAATCTTNCCAAACGGTGGAACTTAAAACTAAAGAGTATACAGAGTACAACACTCCAATAAGTCCACCAACTACCATATCCTCTAATCTATCCACACCAAACTCCACCAAATCTACCACAACTCCAGAACCAATCAATCCAAACAGTAAGATACCTAAACGTGCTACACATTCAGCTGTCATCTGCAGAGTAAGTTACGACACCAAACAGACCGAGGTGGAAGCGGCATTACATCAAAGCAACCTTCCGTTCCATCATTGTACGAGAATCATATCTAGGAAAACCAACAAACGTACACATTTCTACAGGATTTTCTTCACCTCTTTTAAGACAGCTGAGACGTTAATCTCTGAAGGCATCAACATCAGGGACCAACACCATCAGGCATAACATTCGCACCAACGTTCAACGAGCTGTGTAGCACGTCAACCTTCCACTTTACATCCTAACCAAAAACCATCAAAAGCCGATTCCACAAACATCCAAATACTTCATTTTCTGCAAACATTGCAGGCAAAAATTTCTAAGTTATCCATAAACATAAAGTAACAACCTTACTTTAACCACCCATTGTCGTAAAATCCATTAAATACCTTCCAAAATTCCATTCCTGANAACCAAACACTTAACCGTCATTCCTCTTTACCAACACAAACATCCTACCTCGCCAGCTCCATTCTTCGACGTAGCTCTCAGACGGCCGCCAACTCATACGATATGCTGGCTCCAAACCTACGCTTGCTTCATAGCCGATTCAACCAACATCAAGCTTCTAGCTATATTCAACAGCGGGATCAGGCTAAACATTACAAACTTCCTCTTTCAACTCCTACTTACCAAGCCAACCCTTCCCACAATCAAATTCTCCAGTCCCTACTTTCCTTCATCTTAGCTCCGCCCTTTTCAGCTGGCAATGTCGACAGCAGGTTCTGGAGGTGAGTATAAATAGGGACCAACAAGGGTACATCCACAAACTTTCTTCTTCTTCTTCTCTTCTTCTTCTGCTACATGTAATAATCATTTGTTTCAGCATTAATCTATATTATTTTTCAGCTAATAACCACCTTTTGTTTCAGTCCCTTGTTAATTATTATTCTTTCCAGTGCAATGGTGGCTGGGTATGCTCCCTCTTATGTTAAAGCTTCTTAAACTTTAATTTTAAACATTCATACTATAGCTAGTCATTCGGCTCTCCCTCCTCCTATTACTCTTCTTCTTGTCACAGTTTTAGGCTTTACCTCCTCCTGTTACTCTTCTTCTTGTCACAGTTTTAGGCTTTACCTCCTCCTGTTACTCTTCTTCATGTTACATTTAAAACAGTTATATTGCAATTATTCTTCACTTCTCCAACAAATTGTGAGCTGCCCATCAACCGTTGTAACCGTTAATTTAATATTATGTTAATAATTAAATCGGGCACGTGCGCTTCTGGGTGTATTCGTTCAACTCGTAAAACAACTTGATGTACGAACGAACGGAGGCATTTGGTCCGCTGCATTCGGTTCGACCAGGACCATATGCCAACCCATAGTCTTAAAATTGTTATTGTATATCCGTTATTTTTACCAGAAGAATTCCTAATTCTAGGAACCAATTACTAACAAAACCCGTAATTTCACCAAATTATCATTAACCCGCAGGTTTTTTCTCGATTTACTCTTCAAGTTTTTTGTGTTTTTTCTCCCGCAAAATATCCTTTCATTACCATCACCTTTTTTCAATCCAGTCAAATTACCGGGCGTGAAAATATCTTCGGATAGAACCGCTCAACCACGCATGTCATCTTTTGTTAATTAACACGCATGAGCAGAGGTGGTAGTCACATTGGTTGGCCACCATGCTTCTTTCTATGTCCTCGGTGCGTGAAGGGGCACCACCATTAAACTATTCCTATTAACAACATCATCACCAGCGGTCTAAAACTTCCAGCTACAGATCAGCTAGTCTAAATTTGGAGCATGAAAGACAATTTAAATGTTCGCACATTACTATCAAAACAAAGCGAAACCATCAAAAACGAAACGGTAGTCCAAAAATACGTTGTTATTCATTTTCGCTTTCTTCTATTTCAGTTTCTAACCTCATTCATCAAGCTTTAATCTTTGTTTTTACTTAAGAGAACATACAACCACTGCAGTCAGAACCGTGGGACTATAAACTCAAATAATTATTCATTGTAAAAAATAAAAAATCTGTCCTCACTTTAAACTAGATTTTCTCAAAAGGAAGATTTTATAGATATCGGAACCATATCTCAGAAAGTATTCACAGCTAATATTTAGTTTTTTGTCATATTTTTATATGCGATAATTTGTGCTTGGAACCACAGATTTTCATTCTAAGCCTAAAATTGGTGAAGCCAGTTTTTTCAGACACTAAATTAAGAAACAATATGACCAGACAGTTCATTATTGAAAAAGTATGTAACTGTCAGAGTCAATGACAATTGTGTTTCCAAATAAACTTAAAACTGTTTGTTAAGCACAGTAAATGAATTCGTTTATCTTTAATGGTTTCAGAGTAAGTTTTAGTGTAAAACAACGTATTTTACCTATATCTTCTCAAAATACATGGTGCTCCCCCTAAACAACAACGGTAATTACAGTCCAATCGGTGTTTAAAATGTGTTGTTACGTTAGTACATTATTTGTGTTCAGAGGCTTCAATTTCACTGACAAAAATATTATAAACTGAAATATCATATTGCAATTCGAAGGTGAAATACACGTTGCGAAATGGCAAATATTTAATATTTGACATAAGGAATAGAAATTGCGTAATTGCAGATTTTCTATAACAGAAAAAGTTTAAATTTGCAAAGAACAACGTTCCTTAGGCCCAAGCTAAAATTTAAATAATTCATTTTCCAACAAATAGTAAAATATCTAATTTGGTTTACACAAATTAAATTCCATCTCAAAGCTTTCCTGTGATACTAAATTAAGAAACACGACAAATTGTGTGGTGCTACCGTAGTATCAATGTTTCCAAAGTAAAACTCTACTGAAAAGTTGTTAAAACGAAAAGACTAAAAAATGTATAATATTATTATGGGAATCTCGTTATTTATTTATAAACAATGCTTGAAAAGAAAATAACAGTTTTTACCAAATATCTCTAATGGTGGTGCTGAAAATGGAGATTCTAAATATAAGAAAACCATTACACGGCAGAGCTAAAGTTATTTTACACCACACTGGCATGAAACCTGAGCAGAATGGCAATTGTACGAACAGTTACGCGAGGAAAGTCACATTCCAGTTGCATTCACCACTGGGGCAAGACTGAAAAAGGCAAACTAATGATCTTCAGCTCAAAAGCTGTTGAGGTGCTTTATGAACTGGTTCATTATTTGTATCTGATTTTTCATTAATATTTTATATTTAAAAACAGAACGAAACTTTGTGAGAAACAAAGGGTTAACAACGGCAAGGAGAAGTTATTTAGCGAACTCATTACGGTAATGAGAATTGGAAGACTGGAAGCATTGCAATTACAATCAAATGTCACTCGACAGTTCACTATGCCTCTAAAGGTGGTCTACATATTATCGAAACGATTTCAGGATACAGGTGGCATCATCAGACGATTAGTACAACGTACTGTAGCTCAGGAGCAATAACACGTGTAACATATTTATACTTTTCATTAATAGCTAGGCGGCAACGCTGGTTTTCTGTTCATCCATTTGCTGTACCCATGAAACGTCGTGAAAGAATTTGCACGTAAGTCATCCAATAGTTTGTGTCCCGTTACCTGAAACATAGAGAGAGTTCGTATCTAAAAGACACACTAGCATGTGCATTATATCGTGCGATAATGGGTGCAGGTTTTATTTACGGATGGTACTCGAGTCAGCTTGCAGTCCCATTCGTGGTTCAGCCGTATACGGGCAGAATGTTGAACATTAGGGTGGGCTGATATCGACCTAAATATTTTTTAGATATTTGAGTGAGGCTAGTGGGTAAAAGTTGCTACTTGGGTTCCTTATGATCCATGCAAAATATGATTACTCTGAAATAATATTTGGCTGGGGCGCAATGGCCTTAAACTTTATAATTTTTAGTAAATTTAGATTTAAAAAAATTGTTAACAAATAAAAACAAATGTGCCTGGTATTCGTTCCTGTACCCAAAAGCTAAGAAAAAGGTCATCAAATTACAAAACCATTAAACAACCCCCAAAATGTATAGTAATCTGAGAACAAGGGCTTTCAAAATGCACCATTTTATAGCAAATTGAACATGGTATCGCTCCTCTAGCATAGTGGAAAGAGCCCAATGTGGAGGTGGTGTTATTTTGGTATAGGCTGTCGTTAACTGTCACTGATCACGAATCCTAACGTGCTTAATGGTTATTTTGTGTTGTTTGATGTTAGATCCTCATCAAATATATTATTTCACCACTTCGAACAACACTTACATTGATTAATGTATAAGAATGAAAAACGGCACACTTTGACATGAAGGACGTTCACGGAAATCGGCCTTGTATGGGAATCAAACTGACTAGTCAACCACACCATGACGGTCAACTCGTGTATTTTAAGAATGGATCTACGAATGCAATGAGATTTCGAGACGTGATATTTGCGCCTTACTTTCTCCCTTGTGGTGAAACAATTGTTGAAGTGTTTACACTCATGGATGGTAATACACGTATACATATGGCTGATATGTTATTGGAAAGTGAAGGAATTAAACATATGCACTGATCAAGGACAGACCTCAACTCAATACATGTATCTGATGCCTTGGGAAGCTGTTTACTGATTTTGGGAGAGGTCTGTGCAACAATGGACATAAGTGACAGTATATCGGTTACATATTTGATTAGGTATTGAGGGGGTGTTGTGAGTCGTAAATTGCTGTTCGGGGCGGAAACACTCCTTACCATCAGGTACTTATAGATTTGAAACAGCATGTACTCACTGCATTACTCATCCATCATTCCAATAACCCGTATTCTCTTATCCACAAGTGTTGTCATTACACAGGCTATCTTAGACATAAATATTGATGGAAATTATTAGGACCTAATTATAGTTTAAATTAAAAGTACAATGTATGAGAGTTCGGTTATGTTTGTCGTTTAATTGTCGCGTTTCAGTTTATTATAATTACTAGATCACATGTGTTCAGACTGGATTAAAAATTGCGTCCATCTAAAAAATGAATGTATAGTGTTTACAATGTATCTTCAAAAGTTCTTTAAAATCTCCATCGGCTAGTATATGAATGGGTTGAACACAATATATTAATTGTACATTACATAGACGTGGAGCTCTTACTGGAGGTACATCTAAATTCAGTTATCTTGAAACATCGTCCCGACGCAGAGGGATATTCATTGGATGTAAGATGTCATAAATGTGGAACCATAAATCCAAATAATCAAATAATTACCAGTCTTCAAAATGACTGAGACAGACATTAAAATAATAAAAAAAATATTGTAAACGGTTGCCAAATTGAATTGTTGTAAATCTGGCAGTAGACTACCCGCATTACAGCTATGCGGGTTGCATAAAATATTGCTTGGTTTGCAACGTGAACTGAAGATTGACTCTTATTGCAATGTTGACATACGACCCATAATACATAAACGATTAATATGCGTTTACTACTAAAATATTTTATCATTTCAGTTTCCAATTAAGAATCAGCACTACTGAAATCCGTGGATTGCCTTCAAGTTTGTGAAACGTTCCTTGATTAATTTAGTTCTACTGACATTAGATAAAAATGGCTTCTGTGTCACTGTCGTACATAATATGTAACACATTACAATTATAAAAAAGTATTGAAGTCACGTATGTTGTGATGGTAAATTTGACCCCGTCAACATTAAAAAGCTTTCAAAATTCAACTTTTGATGAATGAAAGAACCGAATTTGCCATCATAAAACTTAACTTGTGATTTTGTTCTAACTGTGGTACGTTAAATATTTAGTGACGCATTTCAAAAGTAAGAGCCAGTCAGTTAAAATAATAATGATATTTTAAAAAATCATTAATGATAAACAAAATACATGTACGCACTTACTTTATATTTTCATTAAGTCATATTAAAAAAAAAAATTGTTACTGGTGCACTAGTTTTTATGCGATCTACATAAAATTTCACTGCTGGAAAGTCCAACCAATTCAACACCGCTGCTTTCAACGCCTGACTCTCCTCAAACCGCTGAAAACCAGGCACACTTCAGATGAGAGAAAAAGTGAAAAACACTTAGTGTAAGTTCGGGCTGTACGGGGGGTGCTAAAAACGTTCGCACTTGAATTGCTCAATTTTTTGCACTGCAGTATGTTGTCGTGCTTTGTCGTAGAGGAGAACGATTCCTTACGTCAGCATCCCACGTCGCCGGTTCCGAATGACACGTCTGGGCTTTGAAAGTGATTCATAGTACACCTTGAACGTGGCCGTCATTTCTAACTCCATAAAATCTACGAGAAGGATGCCTCTTTGGTCCTAGAAAACAGAAAATAGAGGCCAGTATCTTCAATGTTGACTGTGTTAGCTTAACGTTTTGGGGCTTATGTGAAAACGAAAGACGCCACTGTATGCATTGTTGTTTTGACTTAACATTGACGTAAGAAACCCTTGTTTTATATAAATAAGTAGCTTGGTTCTCAACGGTTCGAGGAGAGTCAGGAGTTGAAATTAGGGGAGCTGAACTCATTAAACTTCTCAGCAGCGGATTTTTCTGCAGACGGTATAACAAAGCATTTGTCATGGTACACAAAGTGTTTGAAATAAAACATACAAAAAACGGTTACAATACGGAAAAGTAAAGTAGGTATATAGACCAACAACATTTTGCCAGCTCTAATTCGGAGGTGAATAACGTACCCTCTTTAGGCATATTTATATGACCCTAAAATGTATACCTCTGAGTTAATGCTGGCAAAACGTTGTGGGTTTTTCATCCACAGTTATTATCATTGCTATTACAATTGTTTTTCCCAATGTTTTTAAGTTCTTATCTCTTCCAGTCTATAAGCATAATACAATAGATTATTGGATATCAATATGACGCTAACCAATAACATACTAAGTTCAGACTTAACATGCTGATTTTGTACGTGGTGTGACAGTGTGGAAATTAGACCAATTACTGAATTTAGGAGTGGTCATACGTATACTTAGCCTATGCATATATATTTACAAACCTGTCTATGGTATACTGGATATGCATTTGAAACATTTTAATGTAATTATATATATCTTAAAAACAATTACACTTTGAACACCACATTACAAATTTGTAACATTTCCAGTATCTTCAATTAGAAACAGTTTTAGACAATTTGCGTTAGTCTCTCCTTAAATAAGATGAAATACCTTATACCTGATACAATAGGTAGTATGGACCAGAACAACAACAAAAAAGGCTTAATGAACATGTGTCCAGAAATTCCTCTTGTCNAAGATACATCCTTTTCCCATTTAAAAAAACACGCTCGATATCTTTGGAAATAGATGAGACTGAAAAAAAGGAAAAAAAAAACATGTAATGCCTAAAATTAAATAAGTTCACCCAAAACTGTCACAGTCAAATAAATAAGCCTGCGATAGGCCTCGTAGGCCTATGCACTTCAACATTTTCAATGGTATAATAGCTTGTGTGATACTTTGTTTAAACGTTTTAAACTGAACACAATAACACGCTCACTTTGGATGTATTAGATAACTGATAAGTACTTTGGAAGCATAGAATTAAAATTGTGGATAGCTGTTGTTGTTAAATTTTTACTTTTGTTATGCCTGCTGAGTTCATGTGTTTTACTTCACATCCAAAGTTAAAGTGTCATTGTGTTCAGTTTAAAACGCTCTTTGAAACAAGGTATCACACAAGCTATTATACAATTTAAAATGTTGAAGTTCATAGGCCTACGAGACCTATTGTAGGCTTATTTGTTTGACTGTGACAGTTTTGGGTGAAATAATTGAATTTTAGGCATTACATGTTTTTTCTTTTTTTTCAGTCTCAACTATTTCCAAAGATATCGACCGTGGCACGTGACTTCTCATTCTTTTTTTGGAAATACAAAAGGGGTTGTATCTCGGACACAAGACATTTCCGGACACATGTTCACTAAGCCTTTTTTGTTATTGTTTTGGTCCATACATCCTATGGTGAAAATATGTAACCCTTTTTTTAACACCCTGTATAAGTATTAGTAATTAAATAAATAATTGTGTGGA
Source organism: Machilis hrabei (assembly GCA_003456935.1). Taxonomy (NCBI): domain Eukaryota; kingdom Metazoa; phylum Arthropoda; class Insecta; order Archaeognatha; family Machilidae; genus Machilis; species Machilis hrabei. Next base: position 119,793 of record KZ869067.1, on the reverse strand, counting down.
TTTGAAGTGCTATAAGGAAGCTATTTGGATTTATATAAATCTAAAACAACATTTAAGTTCAATTAAGGTACGTAATATTTATGTCAGAGTCAAGTGTCTTTTAGTGGGAATCCATGTTTATATTTTAGACGCTTAAATGCTACGCTTTGTTTTACACTTTTGTTAACATCAGTGTTTGAAGGAGTTGTTTTACAGTACTAATCAAAAATTTAAAGTAGCACAGAATAAACAAATATTTGATTATATATATTAAGAAAATTTGAAACTTAACACAAATTAAGGACTGGAACAGGGAGATGTTTCTCTTAAAGCTGGATCTTATTTCTCAGACGTTGTGACATCTCAAAGTAGGTAGTTCATGATGACACGAGACCTGTAAACCGAAAGTCGCAGGGGAGAGTGTTTATTATTAGTTTTTTGTGCCTTTGGAACAGCAGTTAATGTATTTATTGTTATTTTAATAACAGCTATTTCTATAAATTACTACTAGTTACGAAACCAAAAATGTGACCCACGAAATTATTAGCCTAATACACATTTTGCTAAAATAAGTTATTTTATATAAATATTTCATATTAAAAGGAAATTTACCAGAAAAAAAATATATAATTTAAGCCCGCAATAGAAACACGCCATTCATACCAAATTCTGTTGCTTTTGATATGAAACAAAAGTGTAACGAAAATTGTAACATTCTTTCTCTAAGTCACATCCATATGAGATTTTAAAAAGTAGATGAACATATGGCACATTTTTTCTCTGTAATGTAGAAAACGATTTCACTGTAAATGGCTAACACAACTAAGAAAACGGCGAAGCTTGCATGTGAAATGTTATACAGTCATTAACATAGTGCATACGGGGATGTGTTTCATTAATCTCACTGACTGGTGAAAACATAATGTTCTTGATACAGTACCAGCATCGATTCTGTCATATCCAAACGAAGCGTAGCGCGAAATTTCGTTTCGCTTAAAACGCAAATTTTCGTTCACTTACCAAGCTACGAAAAATTAAATTCGCTATTACGTCTTTCAGGCTTTGCCTGAAAGAAGTAGCGAATTTAATTTTTCGTAGCTTGGTAAGTGAACGAAAATTTGCGTTTTAAGCGAAACGAAATTTCGCGCTACGCTTCGTTTGAATATGACAGAATCGATGCTGGTAGTGTAAGTATGAATANCGCGCAGTTACATTACTACCTCCGCCTCCTTATGCCTATTTCCCGTTTAGCTTTGCCTAATATGGATAAGACGAATCTTTAGACTGAACGCATATAAATAAATACAATTCCAAACATACAGAAGCCACTTAAGGTACGTAATATAATCAAGGTAATATCTCGGAAAGTTTTATTGCACTTGAAACTTGTACTTCACTTTAATCAACTGATTGGTACTTCATATAGTCGCATTAGCTAAGAACTGACTAACTTGAAAGTTTTGACCGTATTTTAGAGTTCTCTTGAAAACAGTCTTTAGACAAGTTTTATAAAAAATTAATATGGGAAGAAACTTATTTTAATCTTCAAAGTGAACACTGAAGTGCTAGACAGTATCATTATGGAAAATTGTGAAATTTCAAGTTTGTTTCTTATTTATATGTATGTGGAAAAGTGTTTGCACTAATTTAGTTTCAACTCTTATTTAAGACGCTACTTGAAGAAGTAGAGTGTTGACAAAATTTTAAAATAAACAAACATTACACATTTCGTTTGACGATGGTGAACGTGTTATTACTTAGGAGAATATTAATAGCGAGGCAGACTTCTTTATGCACTTTCATGATTATAAGCAAAAAGTAGTATTATAATATGTTTAGGTTTTTTTCCAGTGCCATGAGTCCCGAAATACGTACATTTTCTACAGGAATCAGTTAATGTATATGTAAAAAAATGTAATCATACGCCTATGTGGCTGAATTGTTTGGCTAAGCATTTGGTTGCAGTTTGAAACAGTTACATAATTTGTACATTGCAACATATGTATTTCTGGTACATTGCCAACTTTTACAGTAAGGACGGTACAATTCATAATACAGAAATATGTCCTATAGTAGATGAAGCTGCTCATAAGAATATATTGTATTTGCTTTATCGATTATAAGGATATTATTTTCAGGATGACATTAAAAAAAATAAAATTGTATTAGACTTTCTCTTTCATCTAATATATATAGCTGATTGTAAGTGAGTAAGTGAGTGAGTGAGTGAGTGACTGACGCTAATTCTAGCCATGATGCACAACAGATAGAGAAAAATGTTAAATACAAAAGTTGTTCAGCTTGGTATGAAACCTACAGAAAAAA
>KZ869066.1:36872-47618 GCA_003456935.1 Machilis hrabei | reverse complement strand
AAATGGTTCACGGATACATTGTGTACATTTTTTGGAAGCCTGTTAAATAAAGTAATACCCAAATACTTAACTAATTAACTTCTTCTAATGTAGACAGCTTATTACAAAGGACAAATGACAAGAAGTGAACTGTGTTTATGCGATATACACGACCGCCCAGGTTGTGCAACCGAGGCTCGAAGCGACGAGGTTTGCAACTACCTGGTCGGCGGTCGTCTATATTCAATGAAACAGTTCACCATGGTTTATTCATATTAATTGGTGGCCAGCTAACATGAATTATTTTACCCCAATTTTTAGCCAAATACCCCTTCCGAGGTACAATATCTAAGCCCCACGCACCCGACTGTGCCGGCATTACGGGAATGGTCGCCGAGAATTTGTTCGTCGCTCACAGGTTGCATTACATATGAGACCGAGAAATTCGTCTTTAACTAGTTAGGGCAATGGCGATTGATTTTAGTTATTTCGTTTTGTTCGGACATGAATTTTGTTGGATTCAACATTGTAAGGTTGGTATTTAAAAGATGACGTCATTACGAAATGCATTGTGTTTACACACGAACCGTATTGGTGAGTTACTGCAGACTCGCTTCCAGTTTCAGTGAGTACGCTCCAGGATATAACGTAAATAATTTGTGGTGCATATACTAATTGAGTTTTCCAATAGTGTAATAAATGCAGACGGTTTTGTTGGTATAAACTGCAAGGTTGTTCAATACTGAGGGGAGGTATTTTTAGTGTTGACTATCCAAGTGACCAAAAGTTTTACTGTGTCACTTTGAAAGTGGAAACGCCTTCCACATTGTATTTTGTTTAAATAATTAACGTGGAACTGGTGGTCTGTGTGTCTTTGAGGAGAATCGAATTAAGTCGGCAAAACTGCTAAGATTATTATTCGCATATAAGCGACGATGATATTCTTATACAAACACANGCTATAGAGTTTTTGGAATAGCGGTATTGTTCAGTGTGAATTCAATGATTCTTTGTCGTGTGTGGAAATAAATAGTGACAGGTGCGAGAGATTTGGTGAGGTTTTGACTGATGAGCAGGTGGCAAATATTTGTGCGTACAGTCTCAGGTAATGGTGAAACGGAGTTAAGTTCAGTACCTTTGAAAGTGTTTACTGAGTGGGTGAAAGCTAGAAACGGTAGGCGAGTTGATAATTGCTTCGCGAACCTCGGTATACTATGTACAGTGCCAGTTTTCAGCGAAACGACATTTGCGCTACACTTCGTTTGGATATGACAAAATCGTTACTGGTACTGTAATACCCCTGGAAATATACTGGTTGGAGCTCCAACAACGTAAGATGAAATTGAGTGTAACATCTTTATTTTGGAAAGAAACAGGTAAAAAAACAACAACATGTATTGTCATGAGTTTTGAAGCTAACAAAATATTTTACGTGAAATATGTTCGAGGGAACCGGATAATTTTTGGTAACCTTGGATGGGGAATACTATGTAAAATTGAATGTAGTGGAATTAAAACGTGATAAGACGAACAGTGCGATCTGAAAGAGATACTTCCTTGTGTGGATAATAGCCTTTCATAACTATTAGTTGACACAAGGTTGGCTTTTAATGGAGCTCTGGGTCACGTTTGAATAGTAGATAATTTTCTATTAAAGTCACGAAAAGTGGAGGACATAACCGTTATTTTACGAAAGAAAAGTTGAAAGTTAGATAAGTGGAATTGGTCATTTTCTGGTAAAAAAGGTTCGATCTTTAAACTTTAATTAGTTCGAGCTAAAAAAAAAAAAACGCGAGGTGTATTACGTATTAGAACGAGTTTGCGAAGCGGACGAGGTCTAATATGTAATGCAACGAGTGAGCGTTGGGGCTTAGATATTGCACCTCGGAAGGGGTATTTCGCTGAAAAACGGGGTAAAGTTATTAATGTTAGGCGTCCATTTTAAGTGTTTAATAAAGTGTAAACCAATTGAATGCTGAAGTAGAAGGTCACTTGAGTCACAAACTTGATTACATATTTTTTCCTCTAAAAATTCCTACACGTCAACACTTCTGTGTGTGTGAAGCTTCTCTACCATAAGTTATAAAACCTTGGCTCGAACTTTGGACAAGAACGGAACACTTTAAACAGCTTGTCCGCCATAAAGAATATTATTATTGTTATTAAGAGTCAGCTTTGCTGAGCTCCGAAACTGGGTAGAATTGTCTCGAGTGTAATCTTGGTGAAGTTTTTAGAATAGGTTACTGAAAACGGAGACGCACTAATGTAGACCNAGATGATTTTAGAAATTGCTTGGGAACCTCCAGCTTTTTGGATGTTTATTGCAGTTTCTGTCCGTAGGTGACCAATGTTGATGTTGATGTTCGTTTTGTCTTTCTTCTTGACTTTGCTTCTCTTCAGATGTTTCTAAAAGAGGGTTCAAGTAGCAGCTCTTTGCCNTTGTTTGAAGGAATGCAAACAAATGCCAGTAACTGTAGACAGCAGTAAAGTCAAGGAGGCGAAGAATGANTGCTATGTAATATGAGGACACGTTTCTCACGCAACAGGCTCAAAATTGTATTCATTTGCGTGAAAAAAGCTGTAGGAATCATAAAAAATAAACAAATATCCACCAAAAGTTTGCAGACCATTGATGAAGTGATGAGGATCACTGGTAAGTAAGGAAAGTATTACTTATATACTGACATAACCGTTGATACTCGTTTAGTCCGTTTTCTGCCTCAGTTCATAATCAGCTCCTCAGGTAGCAGCACACCCTCTNTCTTTCCAAATTATAAGTTTCTATGAACGGTGGTTAATCCGTTAGCGTTATCCGACTGAGTATATATTGATATTCGTATCCGTTAACGTAGTTTAGAGACTCACCTTACACTTCAGATATGACGACTTCAAGTTCATTACTCAGGAAAAAGGTGAGTAAAAGACTCGTGTATTATAATGGTAACATCATTATTTATTGCGAAATGTTAATGCGTATATTACTACATTTAGATGGAGGCTTTGTAAAATCCAATAAAAATCACGCCTTTTGTAGCTGTGATCTTACAAACAGACAATAACCCATAAGCCATCTTAATTGTATGGACAGTTTTTGCTAACAACATTTCTTTATCTTACGAAATATGGCATTAGAAAACATGGAAGAGACATCTATTAGTCAAAGTTGTAACTAAGGTTTCATAAAGCGCGCCAAGAATAATGAATGTCATATATTCACAGATCAATACCACACAGTTTATTTAATTAAAACTAACGTTTAAACGGCTATAATAATTCATAAATAGTGTAACCAACACAGATCTGCAAAACTTTATCTCTTAAATTATATCTTACAACAGTTCAAGGTGTATAGCAATATTAAGCTTAGACAGACCATATTTTGCAGCAAAAGTAGGAATGAAAGAGGAAACAGATAGTCTTCTATTTTGTATTTAATCATAAAAAGCAATTATGGTGCCAATACAAATCCAGGCAAGGTATCAGGTCATGAACACACTGATTAAATTTTGTTGAAGGCAAATTGAACATTTTAAAACACAAATTCTTTGTAATGTGGTACCCAAAATGTCAACAGTATCTGCAGATTCTCCCCTTTACTATACAGCTAGTCCAGTCAGCAATCCCATAAAGGACTGATTTTGTTTACTGAAAATACATTTTCTGAAACAAGTACATGCAATCAGAACAGTGTGGAATGGCCAACATCACAAGAACTGTGTCACAGTTTAGNATGCAAGGCGTGGAATTCAATGCTGAGCTCCGAAACTGTAGGTAGAATTATATCGACTGTAATCACAAAAAACTTTCTTTAGTTAGTTCTGGTTAAAGTAAGGTGAAATCGGCTAAACAAGCCATACAGAACATACCTTCTACCATATAACAGTTTTAATTAACTCGCTAAAGTTAAGACTATATTCATAGGAAATTTATTCCTAGCCGGGACTCAATTGCCTAGCAATATAATCTTGACTTTAGCGATTTAATTATAACTGTTGTATGGTACAAGGTATGTTATGTACGGCTTGTTTAGTCGATTTCACCTTACTTTAACCAGAACTAACTAAAGAAAGTTTTTCTCATTACACTCGAGACAATTCTACGTACAGTTTCGGAGCTCAGCATTGCTGAGTTTCTAATGTATTATTTCCTTGACATATACTTCGTTAAGCCCTCCGGTGTATACAATTTTTTACAAGAGTCTAATACGAGGAAATTTACAAGTAATTATTTTTAAAAATTTGTTTAAGTGTTCCTGTCGGTAAAAATTTTGAATAAACAAAGATTTGCGACGGCCAGTCAGAAATGGGGAATTTACTAAACGGATCACCGCTATGTTTGACTTTTAATTTTNTTCTCTAGTACGTATCGTATGATGACATACAGTTAATGAATAAGCATGCGAATAAACCGTTTGTATTTCACCGTTCAGGTTAGTGTTTTTCCTAGTTTTTCACCGTTCAGATTATTGTTTTCCTCCGGTTTGCACTGTTCAGATTAGTATTTTGCCTTCATTTTTCATCTGTCAGATAAATGCTTTTTTTTTACCGTTTTTCATTGTTAAGTTTAGTGTTTTTCCCGTTTTTCAATATTGAGATTAATGCTTTTTTCACAGTTCAGATTAGTGTTTGTTTCTATCTATTTTTCACCGTTCAGATTACGATTTTTCCCGTTTTTTACTAGGCACTGNAGTTCATACACTAGGCCTGGAGATCTCATTTTTTGTGTAGGTTATTTTCAGGTATAAAAGTTCTGAAATTTTATGACATATACTTATGTCGATAGGTTTTGAGATTCACTTTTAAACTCCTTATCCTTGTATGTAGAGTCTCTTGATCACACATAAATCAATTTTGTCCTTACTGGCTTCTTATTAATCCAAGTTATGATAAATTCATCCTTCCGAGGGTGCAAATGAGCAAAAATTTGCATATATTTAATTATTCAGTACAAAGCAAGTCATTCGTGGCATTAATGAGCCTTTGGAATATATTTTTGTATTATGTTTTGATAATTTGTTAAGAAGTGTACATGGTGTAAACTTATAAACGATTAAAATGTACCTAGAAACACTGTAAGCCCTATCCAACGGTACTTCCTTTCAAACCTGTCTACACAGTGCAGTCAACAAGGTAATTGTTCACATATTTTGAGTTAGATCCATTGTGAATTGGTGATGAATGTGAATAGACAGGCTATTACNTACATTCAGTGACAAGGTGTGTTACTTTAATCAGCCGATTAACAAAAATTCAAATGCAGTTTTCAATTCTTTTTCGTGTGAAGGAGAATAAACTTTAACTAATTTGTTTTGCGGTGAAGGGGAGGAATGTGTGAACGTAGTNGTGTTTAAATGTAAATGACAACTTCTTTGTACAATCGTTTAGACAGTTAAATGAAAGATGAGTATTAGCGTTTGTTATATTTTACTGTCTCAAATAATACTCCTGGGAGTCAATTAAGGTGATGAATGTGCTGGTTTGAACCGAGTTTACAGCATATGGTAATTTATTATCTCTCTGCAGTACACTTACGAGAACAAGGTTTAATAACAAAGACAGAAGCAACTTAAACATTTAATATTAAAATGTTTAAAGAGTCTCTACAGGATAAAGGGGTGATATTAATAAAAAAGAGGTTAAGCTCACCTCCAAATCCACCACACTTGTTTATCTGTCGTTAAAGTTTCAGAATTTTATTTGATCTCCCTCTTAATTTTTTGCTGTTTTTAAGGTAATCGAGTTTATCGTTCAACCAATTTTAAAACAATTTATGTGTTAGACAAAGGTTATACAATAAGCGAATGTATTGCATAAAGTATGGACATTAAGGCTTTTTATAAGGTATTATATAATTAGAAATACGTTTCGATGACACGTATAGTAAGCGTGAAACATGGTGGCACTTAGGAGTGTGGAGCTTTAAGTGACGTACAACTTGGACCCCGGGCCTCACAGCGATGTCAACTCATTCTACGCACTGAGATAAGACTACAGAAAAGAGCTAATACAAAATGTNTTAAGTCTTAAGAAAGTTAATGCTGGTGTTAAGTGAGATCTTATGATCTTAACTAACTACAAACAACAAGACGCATAAATGCTGAACGTTGAAAAACGAATAAATTATTAGTTGGATCGTGTTGCTATTAGTTTCGTTGGTTCATCACGTCAAACATTTGTCAGGAAACTTTTGCGGAAAAGAAACTGCTCTGGACTCTTATTGTTATATCGCTGACAGAAGAAAGTAACATGAAAAACAACAGCGATAGCATTTTCATAAGTATTAAGACTCAGCATTGTTGAACTCCGAGACTAGGTAGAATTGTCTCGAGTGTAATCACAAAAACGTTATTAAGTTAGTTCTGGTTAGAGTAAGGTGAAATCGGCTAAGCAAGCCGTATAGAACACACCTTGTACCATATAACAGCTATAGTTAAATCGTTAAAGTCAAGACCATGTTGATATGAAATTGATTCCTAACAGAGAATCAATTTCCTATCAATATAGTCTTAACTTTAGCGATTTAATTATAACTGTTATATGGTACAAGATATGTTCTGTACGGCTTGCTTAGCCGATTTCACCTTACTTGAACCAGAACTAACTAAATAACGTTTTAGTGATTACACTCGAGACAATTCTACCTAGTTTCGGAGCTCAGCAATGCTGACTCTAACGAACTTTTTGAAGGAAAGGTGGACTAGGTAGATGTGGCAACATTGCTCTCTCCCTTTCTTCGTCGCAAGTACGTGATTGGAGCTCCTGAAGCAATATTACTGTGAATGACTACTCACTAAAGCGCCATGAAATTTGAAGGTTACTTTAGTAAGCGTGGTGTAAACTCATTTTTTTCTCTAAATTTCTATCTTGATGATCAGGTCAGGTGTGTTTAGGTTACGGTACGCATCAAAAAGTGCGTCAGGAACAGAGTTAAAATAACTGACTATATTTAACTACGGTATTTTATCTCGTTAGTTGTATCTCATTGTTTTTTTCTTTGATCCACCTCAGTCTACAATAGTTTGAGAATTTCTGTTAGCCATTAAAAAATTGTACCGTAGGAACGATTATTAAAGATTTGGCTGTCATATACTTTTAGTTTATACGCCATTTAAGCGTCAACATTTTGATTCCGTGATTGGTGTTTATTACTTGAATCTCTTTTAATTTTGACAATATGCAAATCAAATATTCTTGAGATATTGACCACTCCTGTCCTCAATGTACTTNTTCATTTTAAAGAAATAATTCCTTTATTTTCACCTACATGGGGAACTGTTTGTATCAAACCAGTCAGCAGATAGTACAATATGGAAAAATGTAACTGTTTAAGCAGGATTGAAATAAAACAATATATGAAAAGAGACAGATAAANAAACTAAAAAAAACGGAACAGTCCTAGACTACGCACTAAATATTATTTCCGAAGGTTGATTTTGTCAATGAAGTAAATAATGTAAATTACAATTCCAGAAGGTAAGTCCTTCAAAACATAATCTTTACTTTAAAAATGTTTACGGAAAAATTAAAGGTGAAATTACACTTTCAACTAGATGAAGAAGTAAATTACATGGTTTATAATTAAACATATTAATAATCTAAAGCGACAATTTGCAGTTAATTATCTCGCTAGAACTTGTCATATTACGTCACTTTCAACTGACTCTGACGTCACATATCGTTGAACTAGAACACATACACACAATTCATCCGCATCTCACACACTGTTTACTGGGGACACTTGTAGCTCACGCTGATGTCACAGACTGTTGAATGCGTCACTTGTAGCGCATGTGTCATCACAAACTGTTGAATATGTCACATGTAGCTCATTATGTCGTCACAGACTGTTGAATATGCCACGTGTAGGTCATCATGACGTCACAGACTGTTGAATATGCCACGTGTAGCTCATTATGTCGTCACAGACTGTTGAATATGCCACGTGAAGCTCATTATGACGTCACACGTTGACAACACCAAGTGTTTCGAATTCTAAGGTTGTATATTTGACCACAAATTTGAGAGGAGACATTTGTCTGTCTCTGAACATTTGTTCCAAAGCACGTATTTAAAGTGTAGCAAAACTGGGTAGGAGACATTGTGGTAAACATTAGATAAAATTTCTAGCACCAATATTCATTGACCATCCCATTGACCTTATCTATTCTATTATTTGCTCTTTGTTTATTGTTTCATTTAGTAAATTACAATGAATATTAAGGCAGTTAGGGTATGTGTTGCACATAAAACATAGTTTAGCNTTGCACTCAGAATTTATACACTGACCCTTGTTAAGAGGTGGCATGAGTGAACTTCGAAATCTTCTAGGTTTACTAACATAACCGTTCTTAAATTCACACCGCTGTAAGGTAAAAAACAACAACGAAACTTCGATAACAGAAAACGCTTTCTATGGTACTTCCAAGGGAAGGTTTCCTTGGCAGTCCCACCGAATGAGCTCTTCCTGAGCAAAAGGTTGTAGGAATGTAGGTGGTGTTAACAGTATTAACTTGGCAAAATATTAGGGTGCGACATTGCGTTNTTATTAAATGAGGGCCATTTGAAAATTATTAAAATTAATGACGGTGTACGATCATAAATAATAAAATTGGTTAAAATAACGTTTCGAGGAAAATAATTCCTCTTCTTCAGATGCATTTTACAATTAAAACATAAATATTACACTGTGTAATCGATAATCGTACACCGTCATTAATTTTAATAATTATATAACGATCAAGAACTTAAACATGAAGCCATTTGAAAATTTTGGAGAAAATTACACGATACTTATGTGCACTGNCAATGGAAGTAATGTTCGNGTTCAACGCCAAACCGAATGAGCAACATCGGAGTATGTAGAGTTTGATATGNTCAATCAACCCNGTGTGCCAAAGGTTGTTTTTCTGCATAGGCCCCCATTTTCGGGTAAAATGGCTATAAAGATACTATAAATAACTTAAATACACGACAATTTCGTTCATTACAGCAGCTTCTCCGGTTGGTTTAGTGGTACTGTGGTTGGAACGAGAAAGAAGGGTTTGGCGGCCGTTGGTTCAAACCACTGTCGGTGCTATTATTTTTGTCGCTTAATATGTTTACACGGATTGTTTGTAAAACACTGTATTACATTTCTATTTTTCACTGCACATTAAATATATTGTCAGTGCTTTACTAAACGAAGTCCTTGCTGTCTGTAGAGACCCCAACTATAAATGTGATTGGAATTAGTCGATCTGTGTCACTAGTATAGAAGTGAATGCTTGAATAATGTTGTTTTTTGCAATATTGAGGCTAAAATAAAATTATAAATCCATAATGCGTGGCGCTAGAATTTCAGAGAATTGGATTATGTGACTGAAACACTTTTCCCTTTCCAATATTGTCGACGTGAAAAGACGATTTGAACCATCGCCCGCCAAACCCTTTCTGCTCGTTCCAACCATAGTACCACTACACCAATCTGACAAGTTGCTGTAACGTATGAAATTGTCGAGTATTTAAGTTATCGATATTATCTATAGGGCCATTTTACCCGTAAATGGGGGCCCATGCAGAAAAACAACAATTGGCACTGGGTTGAGCATATCAAACTCTACATTCCGTTTGGCGTTAAACACGAACATTACTTCCATTGTGAGTGCAAATTATGATATAATGGCCTATCGTGTTGAAACGGTAGAGGGTTCGCCTGTCAAGCGGGAGAGTCGGGTTCGATGCCTGCAGGTGGCACTTTTTTTGCCTTGACTTCAAAAGTCAAAACAAAGAAGAGAAAGGTAAGTGAAGGGACAGGTATTTGTAAGTTACGTAAAACACTTCAAACGGTATTTTCATTCCAAACACCTGTGGAGGCAACATTGTGTGAATGNTTACAAACGAACCGATGACGAAAATTTCCAAAGTACCAGTCGTGTTTTGAATAACGATGTTGCTTCATGTGATGAAAACACTGATAACGTTTCTGAAGTAAAATTTGATGGAGGAAAGGGATTTCATAAATGTATGTTTAAGTTCGAGAATTGTCAAAATATAAACATCTGAGAAGTACACTGGTGTGCAAAACTTAAGGACGAAAGTCAGTGTCGCATGCTGTGTCACTCCCAAGTGGCATAGATCGGTGAAACTATAACCATACATAGAAAGTAGTGCTACAGTATGATACAGGAAACAACAGAAAGACACACGTGATGAGAAGAAAAAAAATGGCACTTTAATACAGAGACGAGAAGTTACACTGAAGGCACTGCGACTCATTATAACCCCCCTGACATTACAGAAGGAGTGAAATGGTCTTTAGAAGCGTGTGTGACCACCACGGACAGTGATGCATGCTCTGCAACGTGCTCCCATGCTGCTGACAAGGTTGATAATGATTTCTTGTGGTATGGATGTCCATGGCTCCACCAACGCTATTAACAACTGCTGGATGGTCTTTGGTGCATCTGGACGTGCTGCAAGACATCTCCCCATAGCATCCCACACGTGCTCNATNNNATTCAANTCGGGGNAACNAGCAGGCCAGTCCATTCGCCGAATATCCTCTCGTTCCAAGAGCTCCGCCACCTGCGCTGTTCGATGCGGTTGCGAATTATCGTCCATAAAGATGAAGTCGGGGCTGACTGCACCTCTGAAAAGACGCGTGTGGGGAAGGAGTACAGTGTCACAATAACGTTGACCGGTTATTGTACCACGTTAAAAAATTTGGAGGTCAGTATGCCCATTCAACATTATGCCTCCCCACACTAGAACACCGGGACCACCAAAACGA
>KZ869065.1:52968-66553 GCA_003456935.1 Machilis hrabei | reverse complement strand
AGTCTGACAAAAACTCGCCTTTTCCGTTAAATTTAAATGTTGATTCAGCAACACAAAACACGACGCTTTTCTTCCAGACGATCAGTACACACTGGCAGCATCGTTCTGTAGTAGTTCCTGCCGGAGTTGTGGGAATGCACCACTTACTGGTCGTTCTAGCCAGGGGGGCTATATTTGAAGCAGGAGCCGTATTTAGTGACCTTACCTTATTCACAGTGCATCTTGGGAGCACTTTATATTATACACGTTTAATTTGTTTATCATCTACACTGGCTCAAGATACACGTGTAGAGTATAAACAAAGTAGTAAGCAACTTTTAACCGGATTCTCGGGAGATAGATGTACTGGGACCGAACGCAACAGTGAAGCTAGATTCATTGCATGTAAACAGGAGGTAATAATTGTGGGAAAACATGTTTCTGGAGTAACAAAATACGTCAGAAGTATCAAGGCAAGTGGTATTTTAGCGTCCTTGCACATTAGTGTTGAATGCTCATAGGCAAAGTCAAAGATATGTGTTGTCAGAAAAAAACAAACAAAGAGGCATGTGTAACTCGGCAAACTTTTAATTTTAAATACATTAATATTTTAAATACCCAGCAGTCATAGTAAATAAGTAATTTAATTTGATATACTTTCTTGTACTCGACAGTTCATCATGTTTCAAGCGTTATATTGAAAGCTGACGACACAGTTTACCTTGTTAAATGTTTGAAGCTAAGTTACACAAATAACATCAATACTATGCCTCACTTGGCTTAACCGACACAGCCTTGAGCTTGACGAGATTTTAATAAGCTGAATTCACATCCGGGACCACGACAGTATCGGCATAGTTTTTCCTTTTTACATAGTGTGGACCACCATAAAGGCTAGCCTACAACATATTAAACTAATTCAGAGCTGGCGTAAAACATACATTCTTCTCTGCCAACGGCATGCAAACAAAATACTTGAATATAAAAGCAACGTCGTAAAGTACGGAGTAGACGATTACTAAAGCGTTTATTGTTCGCGAGAGAGGAAGTTCTCTTCTGAAAGGACGGGTGGTAAGACGGCAGGAAGGAGTGGAAAAGTGTTCCAGTGGATCCATTTCTTGCTCCGGCGCTGGAATCTGCCGCCACCTGGCATGTCTCTCACGTCCGCTGGAACATTGAGGAGCGCGCCCTCGCCATCCGTTCCCGACTCGAAGAGGTTCTCAGACGGCGATCGGAATCTAAACCTTGCGATGGAACATTGGTGAAATTACACGGGACGAGGCCAGCCTAAAAATGCCCATTGCACGGAAAAGTTACCGTTTTGGGTCCATTCTTTCTTTATCAGCTTTGGAAGTCCACTGGTTGGCATTGACCGTTGAAAGATCGCTGTTACCCGTTGGGAAAACGAGAGTTGCTTCTAATTTAACCCAAAGAGGTTGTCAGCCTTCCTTTTCCCCCTGACAGTGATAAATGTGTCAGCCTTTATAAGGTATCTCCCCCTAGATCTCAGAATTCAACCTGATGGGTGTGAGTACCTAGAGGGAACGAGCTATTGTTCAGCATAGTGGACGGAAAGTACAGGCTACCCGAATGGATCTCCCAAGTTCAGATGCTTTAATTTAAAATAAATAAATAAAAACAAATCCCCATCAATAGACAAACTAGCTTACATCCATCCAGTTTTTAGTTATCTCGATACTAATCGTTTATTTTGTTTAGTAAATCTCCGATACTGGTGTAAGTAGCATGCTGTATTTAAGAAGTACGCCAAGTATATAGCAGCAAAAATAGCTTTATAAAAACAACCTGTTTTCCCCCTCACGCGAGACGCGATGAAATGGATGGGGTTCACAAAACTCGGCTTTCCCCGTCTGTAAAAAGACGATGTGATGGAGAAGACCAGCAGGGTATTTTCTCCTTGTGGGAATAGTTAGTTAGATACAAGACAAATACATATCGTCCCATTACAGACACACGTTGTCCATTTGCACTTCGGCTCAACCTGTCCTATCCCTCGTGTGATGTAAATAATATTTCATTTTCAACTCCGAAATGCATATATCATTAGTGATTGCAGTTTATCATGGCCAATTTTCCTTGTTTGAATACCCTCTATTTGTTCAAATACTTGCGATGAAAAAAAAAGTAATTCTATTGATGGTATCGGAAGCTAGAGGAATGTACCATAACTTTGAAGAATGTTTCCGCAAGTGTTTGAGGCCATATCGTTTGCTATATATTTCTGTTCTTTTTTGATTAGACACAAGTCCTGGAATTAGTTTTTGTTTGTTTTTTAGTACAAGACCAGAAACTCAAGTACACCTAATCTAATTTGATTGTCCTTACATCTGTAGGATTATAGACAGTTTGAGGTTAAACACTCTGTTCGAAACTATACTGTGAATGCTAACTTAGAACCTTAATACTTCGTATCTGTGTTAAAGTGTTCTTCATTCTTAACATTGTTTTCTGTATTTGTGTTATCGGTTCAACACAAATTAGGTTGGTAAACACAAACATATTACTGTTTAAGAATTAATTATGTGTGAGCTTTCAGATAGTCATAGGATTGATGTTTAAAAATGAAATAAGTAAAGAGGGATTGAAATGGCAGTTCTTGATATAGAAATGCAATTAAAAAAAGGAAGATTAATGTTTCATCGCAACGCAATTAGGTGTTTGTTGTTGAACTATGTGAACAGTGAGAGTGCCACGCTGTTCGTGGCAGCGTGTTATTGTAAAACTGTCTAAAACCTCCTCCATACCTGGAGAGCCAGCCTGCTCGAGTGCTTGCTATTGATCGGAAAAGCGCTTGAGGGATTGAGAAGGAAAGGCATTTCATTTCCGAACACTAAAAAGATTGTATCGTGGACATAGATAACAGACAAAAAACTGTTTGAATCGGAAAAAAAGTTGCCAATATTTGGCTGACCGGAATATCTTTTAACTGTGAATATCCAGAAATCTTGTTTAACAACCTCTATAAATAAATAGACGCACAGTTTTCGTGTATCTCATCCTGTTAAAATATTTTGTGAGCTGTTTCTCGATTTACTTTGATAACTTTTTTTCTTCATTTTTTTATAGATTTTCTATACCTAGGTGTGTATTAAGGATTGTCCCCTTTAGAAGCCCGTGAACCCACTCCACAGAGATACAATTTTGTGACCCGATTTGACCACATTTTGTAAAAGAAGTGTTTAGTTTCGTAATTCCAAGTCACACTCAACTAAAATATGTTGTAATTCGATGTAGTCTTCCGACCATCAGCTTATTCGCTGGTGGGTATTTGGCGTTTGTTTCTGTGGTAGTAACAATTTTTGCCCAGGTTGTGTTTTGCTTTTATGACCTGTTATGACGTGTCGGGAGCGTACTTTCTTGTCAAAGCGGATGAAATATAGCTTGCTGTGTTTGCTTTGATGACTACATTTCTCTTTCCTACTGTGAACCACAGGGACGTCGCAATATAAAGGTTTTTGACTGCCGTGCACGTGAATTGTTGTCTGTAATTACAAAATACTGTAAATGCGTATACCAAACGCATACGCAGAGGCATCCAGATTCCAGAAGCATGGACAGCTTACTGTACAAAGTGAATGATGATTTGTTAGATAAGTGAACTTTATATAGCTAGTTATGCCTCTTAAAGTACACAGGAGAATATGTGTTACACAAGAATAAATATAAATCCTGAAGTCATAATGTTAGGAAAATCAGGCCTTGCATAGTCTAACCTACATTTGTCGTGAAATATCGTTCGTATGTGTTAAATCCCTCAGTTGTTAATTTAGGGTAATTTTATACTCACAAAATGATAAATTCTCAGTAGCACCATACTAAGAAAGGAAAAACGAGGCTCAAAGATACCCTATGGATTTAACTTTACCTTTTCAACCGTGGTGCAAACAAGGTACACGTGGCGTCATGTTTACAAACCGACCCTGACTTTGGACGTTCTCGATCTTCTTAGCCGAATCGCTTTATAAAGAAAGCTGGTTTTGATATCTGCTTAATGTGTGTGTGTATACAGTATAACAACTTTATCAAGTTTTTAATTGTTTTACATTATCGCACCCGTCCAATACCCTTATTTCGTTTTTACTGTACACTGTCTTTGACACTTAGGAGTCAAACAGTTACGCATCCTGCCTACTATGTCATTTTCATAATCATTGTTTTTACCTTTTATAGTTTTTAGTAGATAAATGTATATTAAACGTGCCAGCAGCATGAGCTTAAACCAACATTTATTAGATCTGATCATGATTTGATAAATTAAACACTGAATGTGGTGATTCTGAGTTCGATTCTCAGCTTGGGTGCGTTTGAATTGAATTACAGATTAAGCGGAGTCGGAGATCTCCTTCTAATTAGACATAGTACTAATGGACACAAAGCTTAAACAAATGCATGCTTTGTTAGAGACACTGGATTTGTGTTGTGTATGCGTCGTGGAGTTCCCGGTGAGAATTTAACTTGTGATTCCGTCGGGGCAGAAGGGTAATTAAAAGTGTCAACTTGGGCGTGAAACATCCGCATTGGTTGGCTACTGCTCAGGGCCGGATGTGGCCTGCTGTCGACTCGCCTATACAGGGAGGATTCGTCCTTAAACTCTCGTAAATTACAATTTGGACGGGTTTAACGAGATGTTATCTAGCTCGTCGTGTATCCCTCCCTCGCAATTATCCCTGAGATGGGGAAATGAAGAACGGGACCAAAATGTGATGAGCACGAGTGCGCCCTTCAGACATCCCAATCAACGAAAGATAAAATTGGCACGTCGTAACGTCTTTGTCTCGTGAAAATGAGCCGAAGAAATGCCACAAAGTCCATTAGCTCATTCCGCATGCTCAAAGTTATCTCTCGCTTGGATGGAGCGGGGAGCCTTTTACTTTGATGTGACGATTGCCAAGCTACTGGTTATTATGTGAAATTGTGCTGCTTTGCATTTTAAGGGCACCTACGCGGCAAGTTCTGAACTTTGCAAGTTTGCTGCTGGGTAGGAAAAGTTAGAAAATCGGTCTTGGAAATGAAATTACGCCCGTTCTCTTGGTAGCTCGAATAACAATTCCAACAGACTGAATACGGGAGGAACTGGTTAGATGGGCATGACTGCTGGATGAAGCTGGTGCACCCCGAAGGCAAGAAGACTTTTCAACTTGGATTACTTGGGATATATGACAAAACAAAGAACAATACACAACTAAAAATAAAAAAAAAATAAAAAACGAAAGCAATGCATAAAGAGAAACTTGTCAGATGATTGGTTAACGAAACACTACAATTTGTCAGAAACAAATAGATTGCCGTATCACGATGCATTGATTTAGATTAAATATTTTAACAAATAGGCTATGGTACAAAACTACTATTGAATTAAATTTTTATTACTGTGCTATTTAGTCTGGGAGAAACATGTTGTAAACTGCTGTCACTCGGTCTATGTGTTTTAGCTTTATTGTCAATTAACTTTCATGTTATAATAGTTTACTTCCGCGTAAGAGGTTAGGGAGGAGAGAAGATTTATAAAGAAGTCAATAGAATAGGCGAGGCTGCTTAGAAGGCCTGTACGTCCTTATGAGAACGTCTTATTGACTGGATACTTAGAGAGTAACTTAGTAGACAGTACCATAAATACTACTTCTTATTTTGTTTTGCCAATTTCTCATTAACTAGCGATAAACTCGTAGTATTGGTAGCCAAAATAATGCGTATGAGAGCGATTTCCATTAGGTGCAATTGCAATGGTTGTCTATCTACAGATACTGTAAGTTAAAGTCGTAAGCAAACATACTATGCCATGATATGCTCAGCGATGGATTATGAGTATTTTTATTAAGATGACGAACAAGTATTTGCATTTACAAGATATGGAAATGTGAATTAAGCTTCAGACTAATTGACTGCCAAGAGAAGTTATTTTTTCAAGAGATTACGCAAGAAGGTGTAATAAGTGGTAAAAGATGTAAAATCCGCTAAAAGAGTTTAAGGCCTATAGTTTCAACGTAGGATAAGTACATATTAATTTATTTTAGGACTCGTTCTAAATATCTCTGTTTTATGATTTTATTTTCAGAACGTTCCCGCTACCGGACGGCGTACGCGTGCGAAGGCTCCACACTGAACATTGAATGCGATGAGGGCCAACTCATCAACCTCATCCGCGCAAACTATGGCCGCTTCTCCATCACCATCTGCAACGACCACGGAAATACGGACTGGAGTGTCAACTGCATGTCACCAAAGTCCCTCCGCGTCTTGCACGCCAGGTGCAGATAAAGTGTTAATACTGACCGTACAAGTGTTCAGGAGCACATTCAATTCTGGCAATTACAGACAAAAGTCAAATTCCCCTTTATGTCAATAAATATTAAAACAAGTTAATAACGTTTTGGTGTTTTAGAGGATATTGGCCAGTTCTGCGATTGCCGGGGTGACTGTCTCCTACTTTTCTAAACTAACGTAGGTTTACACAACATGCAAGTTTCTGTGGAACATCATGTATAACACTTAAAAAATTACCTTTCTATGAAATGTTGATAACAATGTGGAGTTTTATTTGTGTGTATTATTTACGAAAATACAAAACAGAAGTTGTAAAGTCCGTAAGCCGATTAGGAAATAAGTAAGGCACTGTTTGCTCTTTGGAATCGATTGCCGTATGGAACAGTTGATCGAGGATTTGGGTCCCTCTGGGCATGCCTTAAAAATTAAAGAATTGTTTTAGTGGGATATGTGCGCAGTCATGGATTTTCCAAATACATTGAATAATTGTCAAATATAGCTATTCATTGTATTCTGAAAGGCAAGTCCGCGGTATTCAAGACAATTCATGTGTTCGCAATATTCAATAGCTTTTACTTTAATAACAACAGCTTTTAATGAAAACCCAGTAGATTTTGTGACGATCTAACAGCACGTCACTGCATGGTACACATATGAGGCATTTGTTATTTGTGAAAAACATGTCCATGGAAGCTTGCTGTGTGAAGTTATTAGTGTCTTTTCTTACAGTCTTCGGCATCTTCAAAACCATGTCTCGTTTTTGAAGCTTCTTTTACCCTGTTGCATTATCCTTTTTCCCATTAATGAGGGGAAATAGCTTTGTGATAAGTATTTTTAGTGGGAGCCAGCCTCTCTCTCCTCCGATTCATGATGAACGTGGTACCTTTATCTTTATTGTGGGCATTTTACTACGCTATCCTTCTATGCATGGTGTATCAAGCTTTTGGTGATGAGCCAAAGTGAAAGTGTGTGCATATGATGTTAAATACTCTTCTTGGCTATTAATCTTTAACCCTTGTTTCATTTATCGTTTTCCAGAAGGAAGTAAGTAGCCTGCCGACTTTCCTTTCTCTTCTTGGCTCTGTCGGGAAAGACTTTCTACACCCCCTAACTAAAGAAAGGAAAAAAAGTCACAAATATTGCCGTTGGATGATCGTATCGCTTTGCATGTCACATGGATATAACTCATCAACTGGATGCAATTTCCGTAATGCATGACAAGAGTGCGTATCCACGACGTTGAATAATGACAATTTTAAACGGAAAGTCTTTCCTGGCACACGAGCACTATTGTTGTTTATTCTCGAGTCTTTTTTGTATTAGTGTGACAGAATAAGAGCCGTGTTGTGTATCAGTTTTGTAGCAAGAGGGGATCACGGGGGACTGAAATATAAAAATTGGACAAGGACAAAACGAAGTTGTAAATATTAACAAAGACTTCCTGACGCCACTGTTGTTAGGCGTTTACCGTTTAGAACTATTGAAAGAGTTGCTGAAGGACACGAATCCTCGAGTTATTGGCTTAGGAGTAAGACGTGCACTGGACAAGGGCGCCTAACATTTTATTAGTACAAGTATATGTATGTGTGTTATGAGTTCAGTCAGGACACTTTAAGTGAATTTCCTCCTCGAAGATTTCTCTCTTCTCTCCATTCGCATTTTCTTTAGCTTCTCTATGTTATTTTTTGTTATATGTGTTGTTTGTTTCCCTGCCGCAGTAAGCTTGCTACTAACTGAGCAGTCCGTGTGTCAGACTAATGAGTGAGGTAATCGTTTGGATGAGCGATCCTTTCTCCGTGATGAGGTAATCATTATGGTGCAAGAAGCCAATACGGCTGCGGACTTTCTCTCAGAGATTAAAAAAAAATTAGAAACATGCCTCTGACCTACTTAAGTAGGGAAGCTACCATCACTGGTGATACTGATAAAAACTCAGAACTTAAATTTATCTCGCTGCAACTTATAATGTTTTTTATTTTACTTATCCATTCTGAAGCAGATACAAATAAGTTTGAAAAAAATATTGTTATTGAGCTCATCAAAATTTGTAAAAGGATTTTATCGTAGGAAATTATTATTTCGGTATATTATTTGTTTCAAAGCTCATCAAAACTTGGAATTTGAAAGATAGATTTTCTTTTGTTAAAATACTTTTTATTTCGGAGTTATGATTTAGAGACTTTTAAAACTAAAGCAGAAGCCAAAACACGTAAGGTAACTCTTTTTGTTTGGTTTCTTTTCTGTTTAGTTGGAGAGAATTTCCATTTTGTTTGTTTCAGATGTGGTTCTATGTACAGCTGCAGTGTACCCGTCACCAGTGCTGTTTTTGAGGATCCATGTCCAGGCACTCACAAATACATTGAAGTGCATTTTAGATGCATGCTAGGTTGGTTGGCTTTCTAAAATTAATTCGTTCTATGTCCCCCGTGATCGCGAGTAGGTGTGTGACAAAATGTCACCTCAGAGGGTTGCGCCATGTTGCATCCTTGGTTTTGCGAATCAAAAAGAACAACAAATTCATTCGTTCCAAAATTTTTCAAGTAAAACTTTTACACCTGGTGTATGGAATTAAGTTGAGGTCTTGGTCGGCTAGGCCCTGCAGCTGCTTGCTCCCTTAATATGTACCCACTACCACTCCACACCACCTGGGTTCCTTGCCCTGCTGTTCCGAGGTTGCCACGTTTGGTGGCTGGTTCCCTGCCTAGATGTCGCTGTTTTCCAGAGATCCTTTGTTCCTATCTGTGCTATCCACAGAGACCGACAGTAGAGGGCAGCACTTTCCGGGCGACTTCCTAACTTGTTGCCTGACCATGGGTCGTTAGGACTCGCGGAGAGCAGGTCCCCAAATTGGCGGTTAGTGTATTGACCGAGGAGCAGGCGACATGGCGCATCTCGGCTTGCTCGCACACTGCATTGCATTTCCCGTAAGCAAAGTTAAAACACAAATACAAAGCAAACACCTCGGTCAGTGTAGCAAAGTAATAGCATTAGTGCACGCCCTTTCTTATTTTCCTAGTAGAAATGCAATGCACGTGTTCCGATTTAGGTTGTAAGTGTAGCTGTAAGTTTTTGGTTTTAATGTAACTTATACCATAGGAAGAGGATCCCTTAATGAAAGATTTATTTATATGTCATACGAATTTTGACTTTTTGTCACCAGATGTAGCCAGCAGCAGAACTGCAGCATTCTTGCAAGCACAAGTACGTTTGGTGACCCATGCCCCGGCACTCTAAAATATCTAGAGGCACATTATCAATGTATGCCAGGTACGATCTGCGTATATGTTAATTGGAATAATTTGTTTTTATTTTTTTCATCACTTGATAAAGAAGCATGGGAAAAGCATGTTTTTCCGTGGGAGAGAATTCATATATACGGTAAGGATGTAATGCGTACTCTGAGGAAATTAAAGCAAGAATTTTAACTGGCAGCATCTATCATGTGTATCCGTCAGTATTAAAAACGAAACACTAATAATATTTTAAAGCGTGAATGATAAATTGGCTTTATTCGGCTTATTACAAGATGAAGAATATAAGAAGTACTAGGTTGGTATCAGAACCGCATATAATAGCTTAAGCACAGCTTTTGTTTAGCATGATTCTGATTCAAAAATTGGTGTTTGTTGTTCTCACACCCTACAGTAATTCAAAATGAGAAGTCCTGGTTTGTCATAGTGCCACTTCTTTATACCCACACCGAATCCTTCAATCATGATTTGGCAGTTATCTGAATTAATGTTTACATCAGCCAAATTAGTGCTCAAATATTAAGAAATACTAAGATCTGTTTTAAAATACTGCTTACCTCGTAGAGCTTACATATTTTATATGCAAATGCATGTCACTATTTGAGTTTTGCAATTTTAATATTTCCTTTTAAACAAAACAAAACAGTTTTTTTTGTATGTATGTAGACCTATTAAGCAGGCAACATTCATTTTAAATGTGTACCATATGCACTGTGTTTATTACAAATCTTTCATGCAACAACTGTGCTTGCCGTTTTTTTTTTCAATATGTGTGTATTTGTGTCATCCATTAAGGCACCAATAATTGGTCATTTATTTGATAAGAAATTTTATTTGTGTTTATCTCTTCAATCTCACCGTGACAGTAAAAGGTGGTTTGTGTAAAAAGGAATATTTTAAGTAATTGTGTCCTTTTGTTAAGTTAAATGTATAATTTTAGAGTATTATTCTGCTGCAACAGTTTTAGTTGCAGTGACAACATTAATAACAAATCACTGGCGTTAGTGAACCTTTTGTAGATGGTATATTCAATATCACGTTCCTTTCTAACTAAAAGCAAAATGAGAGGGGACTAGCAGGATGTCACTTATGAACAAAAGTATATTTGAGAGGCATAAGATAAGCGGGGTTCCTCTTGAAGAGGAAGTTTGGACAGAACAGATAAAGAGGATACAGGAAAAAAATTAGATTCGTAACAAGAGAATTTAAAAAGTCGCCCCAAGCTAAATATATTTAGGATTGTGATGTTTCCATCAGGTTTAAAATGGCGGTGACATTTTCATTCAGATGCGTATGTAATTCTTCGTAGTCAGCGTATGTAATTCTTCGTAGTCAGTGCATTCAAAAACCCTAGAAAAAAGTTTCAGCAACACATTACGCTACTTGTCGTGCTCAGAGTATTAAAGCCCCAGCGTGAAACAGGAAGAAGACTCTTCAAGATTAGCTACACCAAAGTTGGTACTAAATTGTTTGGAAGTACTCAACATCGCCGTAAAATTACTTCCCAGTATTGCAATTAAACAGACACGAAGCGAACAGGACGCCACAAATTGATTAGAGTTCGTTAAAAAAAATCGCCAAAAGGTATATATCTAAAATAACTCGCGTAAATAAACAGATATTAAGAGAAATAAGACTCTTTAATTTAGTGATAGTTGTCCTATTGTTCAGACCCCATTTTGGTAGCAAATCGGACATGAGAACATTAATTGACTGGTGTGGAACAAGAAACCCAAACAAAGGAGACCTTTCAAATAAGGTGCAATTCGTAAAAGCTTTTATAGTTACAACAGTAGCTTCGTTTAGTTATTAAAACATGTATTTTTTTACGAAGTTCCTAAAGTTTTGATATAATCAAGTATGCTTACAGTTTTCTACAACAAAATCATTGTTTTTGGCAAACAATATGAATCAGAAGGAGATTGGTGAATATTCGAGAATTAATGTAATAGTTCAGTTAAAGAAACACTGTAACGTTATTTTAGTAATTATGAATTCTTTTCAGTGAAAAAGGCAGTGTATGTTAATTTTTACATGTTGTGCAACTCGTAGTAGAAATATATGTGACTATTTATCACAGCCAGAGCTCATATGCTATGTTGAGCGATGTGGCATAAAACCTTGGAAAAAAAGTGTTGCAATATACTGAAAATTGAGGAGTTGTGGATACAAGTGCATAGAACCCTTTTTTTTCTTGCCTCCATCCTAAAACATATGGTATGTAGGTGCAGAACATACAGAAAAGTAATGCTGCAAGATGATAAAATGATAACTATAAAGGTTTATCTTTTGGTATAATATATATATATACATACATTCATAAAAGTGACCTCCTCATGTGTCCTATCTCATATGCTATCATTTTAAAGACACTTGTATGCTTCTTAGCTACCTTCTCACCCAGAACTTAAATATATTTTGGGAGACATGGCAAAAAGATGAAGTGAATATTAAGAAAGTATACAGTAAAATACACAGTAAATTCAATAGAGCCTACGAACTTAAGTTTGGGATGCAGTTTTTACTGAAGTCAAATGTTCAGAGCTCATCAGTAATATATTCACAGTTTGGGAGACACAAGTTGAGAATATAGTATTCAGAGTTTTGGGAAGTGTGATATTTTTGCTAGTGCTAACTGTGTTGAGTTGTTCTTCATAAGATGTTAAAGTAAACCAAATTCACACATAACAGCTGATATAACAATTTTAGTTCGGTGGTTTGAGTGGTTAAAACATTAGAGTTGTTTGGAAAGTAAGGTCCGATCAGCGAATAAAAAAGTAATAATTGAAAAAATATTTTATCATAGGCAAAACTTAATTAACTATTCACATTATTTTAGTTTTCTGTATTGTCATCCCCAGAATTGAGATGATGATGATGGTATGTTGTTTTACGGCGCACAACACATATCNGTTATTAGCGCCGGACCCAGAATTGACGCACTTATCATAGCAGGGCACCAGCTTTTGTGTCCTCTCCTCATACAATGCCACCGCCAATAAATTCAGCCAGTTCTCCACCTTTGATTTGGAGCTCGTCATTGAACTGTTTGCTGAGGGGATACAGAAGCTGGTGCCCTGATATGATAAGTGACTCAATTCCAGTGTATGACCANGTAGAAAAGTAGAATAATGTAAAAGTTAATATTTGGTTGTAATGAAATATTTTGTTGAGTTTTTACTTTTTTAATTGGGACCTTACTTTGTGAGATATTGTCTTTGGAGAAAAAAAAAACACATTAGTAGCAGCATCATTAAACAGAACAAGTTTCAGAAAAATTATAGCTAAAATACATAAACAAAAATAATAAAAAATGGAATTGATAAAAATATGGTGTTAAAATTATATTTATTTTCTCATTCATATCTAGTAATCTCTTTTTTTTTTTAAACTAAGAGTGTCTCACATCTTATCATTGATCTTTCAAAACACTTTGATGCATCTGTAAGCTTCAGTACATTCTGAAGAGAACTGCATTCACTAGGCTAATGAGCCTAACGAGTCCATTACATAGTCTCCACTCTTGGAGCTCAAGGCTTCCATATTTAGCCACTTTCCATATCAGAGGATTTTCTCCCCTGTCTTGACACTCTGAATATAGTAGATGCTACCCTGTTTCTATTTGATGGTATTAATAATACATATACAACATTCGGACTGCTTTGAAATCAGTGTTGTGTCCGTAAGTTTGAAAAAAACTCATTTTAAGTTCATGAAGTATAGCTTAGTATCAAGTAACCTTTCTTCTCACACTTAAATTATTATGTAACATATTTATATGTCAGTAATTTGGTAACGAATTACATCCTGACGTTAGCTATCGCTAATCAAAAAGAAATAGATTTGCCTGTTCTCTTTGTTATTTTTTTACCCCATAATTACATTTCTGTTTCTGTTTTTTTTTTTTTTTTTTTTTTTTTTTTTTTTTGTGGACCATAAATTAGTTGCCTACTTTTAAATTGTAATAGTTTTGGAAGTTTTTAACATGACTTGAGAAAGAGAATTCGCTCAATAGTTTGGTCCATGGTTAATATGATGAATAAATGGGTAAGTACGATGGTTTCTTCAAC
>KZ869065.1:14551-29899 GCA_003456935.1 Machilis hrabei | reverse complement strand
TATATATATTGCTTTTTTTAAACAGAAGATGTGATATTTTTCTTCCTTTCTATTTTTCAGGGCCTGGCTGCGAGGGGCCATAGTGCTGGTGTTTCTTTTGGGTCTCACCTGGACATTTGGCCTTCTCTACCTAAACGAAAAGTCTGTTCTTATGGCATACATATTCACTGTGTTGAATAGCTTTCAGGGCTTATTTATATTTGTGTTCCATTGTGTTCAGAATGAGAAGGTAAGAAGGATGCTGGGACTACAACACACTACAACTCTCTTGTAATAGAATCATACTTACAATGTACTTACGGATATATGAGCGATGTAAATAGTAATATATTGAAACATGCATCTAGTATTTTGTAAATGACAGTCATCACCATGTAATATAGATTTCGTATTGTGGTAAATAAAATTGCTCTGAAGTCCAACTTGCCAAGATGACTGTTTCTAACTGAAAACCATGTGTTATTACTTTTAAAAGTCAGTTTTTCTTTATTTTATATTTGCCACTGCTTGATCCCTCTTTTGGTTGCATTGCTTATAGCATTATATCTTCAGTTCATAATTTTGTTTTGTTTACCATTTTTATTTACCTTTTCTGTTTACTTGTATTTTGATTTCTAAGCCTGAGTTGTGTATTATTTTTTCTTTTATAGGTTCGCAAAGAATATAGGAAATTTGTACTAAGGAACTCATGGTTACCAATATGCCTACGCTGCTCCCAACCTTCTGGTGGGAAAGATCGGCGGTCAAGTTTGTATGCTGGATCTAATGGGAATCCCTCTGCCCCCAACTCCCATAGCACAGACAGCTCGGCGCTCTCACCTCATGGGACAAGTGTGGGTACCTCAGTGGCTGGTCCCTATCTGGTGCCCCTCCCACCTTCCCCTGCACCACTGCACCACCACACCCCCAGCGCCAACAGCCACCACCGCCACAACACTAGTTGTCACAATATGCTTCCCCAAGGTATTGCATCCTTTAGACCACCTCGTGTTTGTTTGTCGTTCCATTAACTCTTTTGGGTGGGATGGGTCATTGAAACTAACCGAAGTGGTAGCAGGGCTCTTTGTGGGCTGTGGTGGTGTGGCGGAGTAGTGTGTAGACACCTTTGTATATGCTAAATATAGATGTATATCTATGTATATATGCATGCACACAAGTATGTATGTATATATACATATATACACATATATATGCCTGTTAGGGTAGTGTATACTTTTAAAGAATCGCTGATCTCATGCGTTCTAGTATTATTGCTTCGCTCACAACCTGACAACTGACGAGTGGAATAACAAAGATCGGCTGTAAGTGCTTCGGGCTCGTGGATGAAATTGGAAATGCTTGCTTGGGGAACAGTTAACAACAGCTTAATAACTGGAGCTTATTTTAACACAATTTCATTAAAAAAATGCAAAACACATACCTCATAGACAGTCTAATGCATGATTCAGATAGGTTTACATTGCCTTAGTGCTTCTGGCTCTGTTAGTTAGGTGCATAAAATACTACTGTGTGAATGCTTTTTTAAGTGAACTAGTGAGGTTTGTGAGATAGCTAGTTGCATGGAAAGTGTTATGTACTTAATTAAGGTGTACTAAACAATTTAAGTCTATTAAGTCACTAGTGCGTAAGATTGAAAATAGTGCTTGTTAGAATTTTGTTCCAGTTCAGGTGCAACATTGATGCTTAAGTTGGCTTAAATTATGTGCACAAAGTACATAGCTCCATTGTAACAGTCACCCTGAATTTTTTTTGTCGAAGTCCATGAAAAAGTTTTAGCACTCAGGTCAGCCATTTTCAATGTTTAATTAACAAAACTGAGAACATCATTTCAAAAAATTTCTTATTTATATAGAAAGGATCCATTGAATGAATTATCGACTACTTTCAATTAATCAAATCTGGCCTGCTTGTAGCCCAAACACAAACAGGTAATTGATAATTTTTGCTGAAATTAAGCTGTACTCAATTATATACATACAACATATACCATTCACAGGTAAAAAAATACATAGTCATTTTCATCATAATATATTTAATCTGTATTCCTTCAGTTCCTGTTCATCAGTTTCATTTGGCTATATTTAAACAAAATTACCACATTAAATTATTTTCTATAATTGGTGAAGAATGAATCTCGTATACAAACCTTTAGATACAATTTCGTCTAATACAGCCTTTTTCTAATATGCAAGTTGGTGATTACACTTGCTGTTTAGGACTTGTTCTGAAAATAACGGATATCTGCAATGGATTTTACC
This sequence comes from Machilis hrabei, assembly GCA_003456935.1. Classification (NCBI taxonomy): domain Eukaryota; kingdom Metazoa; phylum Arthropoda; class Insecta; order Archaeognatha; family Machilidae; genus Machilis; species Machilis hrabei. The sequence goes on along the minus strand of KZ869065.1, from coordinate 27,641 downwards.
AAGCTTTTAAAGTGGTAAAATATATAATACACAATCTGTATTTGATATCTACTGACAATGTTTGAGGATGGATTCAGAAGGTAATATATAGTGATATTATTCAGTGCCAAATTTTTGTTAGGCACTTCAAAAACGAGTTATTGACATTTAATTATTTGGGATTAAAAATCTTAATATATCAAGGATATACACGGTGTTTCAAAAAGGTTGAGTGCTGTGCTGCTTTCATTATCAATTCCTCAAGATAAACCAAGTAAAGGTAACTTTTTTTGTTCAGTTGCTCTGTTTAGGCTCCAGACACCTAATAAGAAAATGGCGCATTGGCAACAGCGGTCTGTATATGTGTATATTGGAAAGTAATTCAATTAATGGTAACTGCATAATTTTAAAACAAAAGTTACTGTGTAATGTTTATAGTTAGTGGCTTTGAATAAATTGGAAAAAGCTGGAAAAACATATGTTCTGGAGTAATGGCACGATTGGTTCATAAAATTTAAGTTTGCAACATAAAAAGTATAATGAATGTAATTAAAACTCCTTATAGATTTTTATAAATTTGTAGCTATGCTTAGGACATAAACAGAGCACTAAATTAGGAACTGTTACTGACAAAAGTTACTTTATTTTACATATCTGACTCCATCCTAGAAGTTNGTTGGAAGAGTTCAGATACTGTGCATATTCAGTCAGCACTTGTGTGAAATACTCTGCAGGACACAAGAAGGCACAAACAAGTTCCCTTGATTTTCGCCCATGACACGTAGCAGCTCTAGGCACTTACCTCACATCAGTTTTGGTCACGCGAAATTCAGAAGTTTGGCAGGTATTTAAACAATAATTTAACTCCCATGCCTTGGTCAGTGCGTAACATGAAATTGTGGAGATTTGAGAGACTTTTGAGCAAGGAAAGATAATTGTGTAAAATTTTAAAGCAGGAATAGGACAAGTACTTTGAGTCTACTCTATAGATGACAAAGCAAAAGTCACAATATTAAACAGACAGAAGTAACCCATATTTTAGTAAAACAATTTGACTGCGACTTAAGTTTTGTGTCTAGCGAGTTGGCTTTATCTTTTACTGAGGTAATTCAGAAGTGTATGCAGTGAATGAGAGTGCATGTGAAAACAAATATCAACCATTATACTTAGGGCTGGAAGAAAACCTTTTCCAAATAAATTGAGTCGATATGAACATGGAAAACCAATTATTTACGTTCAGCAAAAGTGTTCAAAACTACTACCTTCAGACTGGATACATAACTTGGCACATCTTGCAACCAAATGCCACACACTAAAAAATACCAAGACTGTTATAGGGTGGTTTCTAACTCGTATTCAGTTCATTGCCACAATTTGGGTTTGTCTTGACAGTGTTGAAGTTGGGTAATCTATAAATTGTGTATATTATACACCTTAAAACCATAAAAAGGACTTCCGAGACACATATTCAGCTCCAAACGTAGTGAAATATATTTTCTTTTACCTCGCACTTTAGCAAATGACAACAAAATTAACCACTTTTAAGTGAAATTAGGAACACCCTCAGCTTTGAAGCAGAGAATACGAATTAAGATTTCTGGACAGTTGNATTACAGACAAGAATAGCTTCACACTGAGATGTCACTTGGGACCCTTTGACATTTTAAATGTTACGTAGATTTGTCTAAAATGAAAACTGTATTTGTTTAGCAGAATTTAATTTGTTTAAATTATTCTGTCAAGGTCAGCAGAGAAACTTATAAATTACATCACAACGTACTAATCCAGAGTTTGATACACTATGTAGCATTAATGCCTTTGCTTGGTACTTCATATATTTTTCATTTGTATTTATGTTAAAGACATTCCCAAATCTGAAGCTGCATAAACAAATCCACAACATTTTGTGTCACTCTGTTCTACAGATCTTTGATATAGTTCCAAAGTATCACAATTCAAATGAAAACAAAAATATGTAAAGCATATAATACATTAGTGCTAAGTAGTGCATGTTATCCACTACACCATTGAGATCAGCTACTAGATTCAGCCCATATTTGTTGACAAAAGTAAACCTGGAATAAACAAAAAGCCTTTGTATGCATGTAGAAGATAATGCAGTATTCTTCTTAGAACTATATTTAACAGTGGGTAACAAAATATATTTCATCACAAACTCTTAAAGAGGTTATGGAAGAATAGAACACATAAAGGTGATCCACAAGCATGTTGCTACCAATGCAATTGGCCTGTTTTGTTACAATTGCAGGTTGAGTATCTGCAGCAGTGTGAAACATATCACATTTATGTTCTCCAAATATTCACAGCAGAAACGTGTCTGTTTTGAATGTTTGTTTGTAGGTTCTGAATGCTTCTGGATAAAATGGAAATTGTCACCGTCTCCACATATAGCTGTGCGTTTTCCACGTTTTATTAGCTTGTTTCTAATCTAAAAAGCTTAAAAAACTGATATGTTTATATTGCATAGTGTCTGTGATAGTAATTTACAGTTCTAAAAATATGTTATGTTCAACACCTAAAAAATAAGCACTCCAAAGAGAGTTTCTGTATATGTATTTTAAGAGCTGTGTTTTACTGTCAACAAATCAGTGTTACAAGCTCTTTAGATTAGAATCAAGAAAAAAGAAATTTGTAACATCTTAGCTGTACACCAGTTGCACATGCACAGTTTAAATAAAAAATGTAGGAGATGTGCATACATATATTCAATCTCATTTGCTTTGCAGTAAATCCTGTACATAGTCAGTCACCGCAGTGTGATAGTGAACACTCAGACGAGAAGAACTGGGACTTTTGTTGTACTACATCTATCGTGGGTATTATTGGAAGCCTCATTTGTGGTGACGATATAAATAGCAGTACCATTATAAGTGGGCTAGGTAATAGTACACGAGTCAGCGTAAATAGGTGCAATTTCTTAGACATATTTTTGATAACTGAATCCACTAGGATAGATTCATTCAATTAGAGCAGTATTGAATGGACACATACCTTAAGTATTCTACATATTTTTTGCATAATACTCATATTTCGTACAAAGCAGTAGCGGAAAAGATAATTACAAGATAATAAGATTTACTCTTAACATTCCCCGTTGAGTTGGCTTTTATCTGTACTTCAGTGTTTTAAATTCAAAGTGCAATAATTATTACGTTAAGATGTGGGCAACAGCACAGCATGATGTACATTTTGGGTATGCAGTCACTGTTGTTAAGACATGTATATAGAATGTACAGCTCTCACAATCAGTTCACTCTTAACTGGAGTAGATACACATGATGACATGACTGAGGTTGAACGAATGCAGGCTGTGATCTCAGGAACTTTGTATACAGTAAGTACACAAAAATATACACAGTGCCTCGTCTATTAGTAAAAGATTATGAACAATGATAATCAGAGAAAGCCATATTAACTGTAAACAAAACTTTCGTAAGGATTGTTTGTAATCCTTAAATCTTGTCTTGGCCTCATTACTGCTCTAGTTAAAAGTGACTGTGTATCCAAAACATTTTCCATGCTATTTTTGATGTGTAAAGGAGTACTTCATAATGAAATATTAATTTTGCTTTGAATGTGTATGAATGAATGAACTGACTGACGATGTTGGTGTACTGACAATAAGAATTGGGAGTGGCAAAAGCTGGATGACATATTGATTAATCAGACAGTTGCCAGTTCACATGCTTACAAAAGTCTGAATGAATGGTATAATTGTTGTTAATGAAATCTAGGTTTAAATGCTTATTCTGTTAACATGCAGTCTGGCAGCACTGATTGCTTGCCCCATACATTTTCCACTATTCATCACTGGAGTTTTAACCTCTTATGGTTTTGGCAACAAGAAAACATCTTCAAGATTATAATTTCGAGGGTTTGTACAAATTTCCACTGATTCTCGAATGAGTCATTAATGGGACTGGTTTTTCCAGCTTAACAGTTTTGTCAACATATATTTAATATTTGCACGATAATTAGGGTTTGGCTACTTCAAATTTGGCGGTCTGTTGGAGTCTTGTATGTCGACTGTGTTCTTGAATCCTTATGTAATGTTACTGCCAATTTTGCCATTGTACACTTTACCACATGAGCAAGGAATTTAGTAGATTCCTGATATTTCAGTTGAAGTAATTTTTGTCTGACTGGTCAAANATGTTTGCGAATTTTACTTGTGGTTCTAAACATTATTTTTATAGAAAGCCAGTTATGTCTGTGATATTTTGAGCACAGCATAATGCCCCCAAACATTGAACAACAGGATACAGCATTGGTAGTTCAAAGGTATAGGATTTCTATATTTACTTTATATTATTCAGTTGGTTAGTAAAATTAACCAGCTAATGTTGAAACTAGGTCATTAACTTATTAGGAACTACTAATATTGTTAAATACATTTTTTGTTTATTAATTTCTTTGAAATTAAGGATGATTTTATTAGGGTTTGCAAGTCATTATCCAGTAGTATTATTAAGTTTATTAACATGTGTATTTTAATATTTATTCTGCAATTTTTCTTTCATCCCAGGTATATTCTACTGTATTTGAATGCATACTTTTGTAAATGTCAGAGGTCCTTCAAATCTCACCTTTTATTTTAAGTAATATAAACTACTGTCGGGGCAATGGGTCTGTGCTGAATTATGGTGAATGAACTACTTTAAAAATAAAATGGACTTGGTGGTGGTTGAAAAGTGACATTGTATTTCTGCTGTACATCTTTTGCATCATACCTGTTACCATATTTTTAAAATGGTTTGTAAAGACACATTATGTATGTATTATAATTTAAATTTAGAGAAATANTTACAGATATTAATGAAACTGATAGCATTTGACAAATGTACTACTTTTGACTGTGATTGAAAATAACACCGCTGTCTGACAGATGTTGTAATATCAGTACTTCCAGCGAGCGTGGAGCTCACGTTGCAGTCGGGGAAAGGGCAGTTCCGTCCCCGGGCCCAGCCTCGGCCGAGGCAGTCACCGCACGGCCACCTCCAACCCCTGCGACCAGGAAGCTGAGGTGCGTGCAGTTGCCACGCTTCCTTCCCCTCGCCCCCACCTCCTGCCCACGAGGAAGGTGAGCTCCAGTCTTGGGATATCTCACGCTTTCTCCATCCTACTCTCTTTCTTGTTCTCTAGTGCACCACCTACCTGAAGAGAATCCAGTTTCAATATTTCCTACATCTCATTTCTTTTGTTAGCGCCCCAGAAAAGACACATTCATAAAGAATTGTATATATTGTGTACTGATAAACAAATTGCAGGATTTGTATATATTTGTACATTATAACTTCTGTGGATATTTCAAAAAGGAAAAGTTTAAATTGGACTGCTCTTTAACAACCCTGCACTAACTAACCNGAATATTCACCTTCCTTAAAGAAAAGCATATTACATTCTTAACTTTTTCCACTTCACTAACATTTTAACATTATTATATATGTAGAGCATGCTTTTAATTTATGTATTAGATATTGTTCTTTCATCCATATGCTATTCTATGATGTTAGATGAACAGATTTTATCCTTAATTTTTTTAAAATAAGTTAGGTAAACATTTTGTATACATCACTGGCTATTTTTACCAACATTGTTTAAAGCATTACTGTAGCAGTTATTTTTTCTGGAAATTGACAAACACAATCAATCATATGAGATATATTTTACATTATTTTTTATACTCATAGAGCAAAGTACACTTACTTTATTTTACAACCCAATACTTTTTATTTTATTTCTCAGAATATTTCGTTCAAGTCATACAGCCGTGATTCTGGGCACGGAGGTTCTGAACAGGAAGACTCACCACGTTCTCATACTACTACTTTAAACAGCTTAACTACACGTCGGGCACCTTATAATTATCAGCACAGCATCAGTAATGATCTCTCAGCCGCAGACTGCTCTGTAGTCGATTCAGAGTGTGTGTCGGAATACTGCCGTGAAAGAATGATTGCTACACCAGCCGACATGCTTACTCCACCTCCTCAACACGTGCACATTCCCCGTGGAATTCGCAAAGGCGTCATGTCTTCAGGCTTGCGTTCCACAAGTCCTATGAATCACATGTATACTGAAATATGTGATGCACACACCCTAAATCGGATCCACATTCCTCGAAGACCAGACGAGGATCCGGTTTACGAAGAAATCGAACGAGGCGAGATTCAAGTTTCCGACATGAGTGACGAAGATGGCCGCCGGCAAAGCGACATGAGCAGACAATCGTCTCGAAGTTACGGTGATCATCGACCTCTCATATCTTGTAACATGGATACGTCCCTCCGACACAAAACACGCGAGTTTCATCCTCCCTCGTATCCTACAGACGTCAATCGTACAGTAGCCGTCCTTAGTGGAGAGACAGTGGTTTGCCATCTCCAACCTGAACATGACATGTATGCCCAAAGGACGTCTCATCTTCCTCCATACAGTGAGTGCTGAACTCCTAAAAGGAGCAAAACCCTTGTGAAAAATAACTCAAGTGCCGAGATATGTGAATTATCGTGTACATGATTTGCGTGTATGATCGTGAGTGCATCTAGTGTGGCAATTACCCGATTGTCTCAAAAAAGTATTCTGGTTGTCACCTCTGAAGAGGATATCCAAAAGTGTGAATGTGTGGACCTTAAATGTTAGTGGTCCTTGTATCATAGTGTATATAAGACTTTGTACCATACTTAAGTGTGGATGTTAGAATCACAGTCATTTATGTTGCTTGTGTTGCTTGAGTTAAAACAAAGAGACAACTAGAGTGAGATCGAAAAAAGTAAACATTTGTGGTTCCATGAACGGAATATCTTATGGATGGTGATACATTCAAAATGTATTAAGACTGTAAAGCATGTAAATTAAACTGACGAAAATCAAGAATAAATTATTTGTGATTTAAATTTGCCTACTTTAATTCCTTTATATCAGTTTTATGCTGAGTAGAATGAAATAGGAGCATTTTAGCTATATGAGCCAAACTGCACCTAAATTACAACTGATGAGTAAATGTTGTAGTTTATGTCTTTAGTGTTGATGTCATCTCGAGTCAGTATACTGGCATGCTCTATTAAAGATACTTTACCTTCTTGACAAATTGTCCTACATTCACTCCGACTAAATAGTTTTATACAATTTTATTTTACTGGCTAAATGATTAAGTTAGTAAATGTTGTAAACAGAGCGAATTACTTGAAATATGTGATGTATTGCACAAATGTATGGCAAGTTTTGACAAGACCTGTGTTAGAAGCATTGTTGCTGGGCTACAGTGTCAATGTACAGTATAGTGTAAATTCACTGAATTTAGGAATTCATGCTGTGGCTTTCTTCACAAAGTGCTATTGCCACAGTAGCAGTCGTTAAATGAGGTGATAAATAATAAATATGGCTTTATATATTGTCACCTTATCTTAACTTCAGTGTATTCAGTGAATTTTTTAGCTGTCTTTAGTTTTGTTTATTACAAAAACAGCTCTGAAAACGTAGTTCCAAAATATTGAGCGTTTTCTTAAACTTCAAGGGTCGCTATTAAAAAAGAAAGAAATAACTCAAAAATTATTTTCTTACAGCCAAAACTCTTCTATTACACGTATCCGGAACACATATTTATTGTAGAATTTGCAAAGAATCAGACAATGGCAATAGTTAATATGTAGTGAGTAAACTATCCATGCCATCATGATGTACACACCTGTTGTCGCTGCATGTGATACACTTCTGCCATAGTACTGAGTACGAAAACCTTAGCAATGTGGTTGTTATTTTCTGCATATGATGTTTTAAGGTAAGAAGCTGTTGACATGCTGACAAGCATTTGAGAAAATAATTAAGAAGACTGGTCCACATAGCATCAGTTTTGTTTCATGGAACAGTGCCAGTACTGTAATTTGAATAAAATAAAACATGAACTGTGTATATAACTGTTCTGCTTTGCTATCGCAGTCTACCACACTACGAGAATTTAGTTACTTATTGTAACGGGGAAAATACACACTACATGTTGCAATTTGTATTTACTTTTTCAAATATGCGAGGGTCGTTCAGACAATTTAAAAAAAAAGTAACAACAAATATTTTATTATAGTTAAAACTAAAGTATAGTCTTAGTTTACTCTTCTACATAGTTATACCCAGAATTAAGGCACCTATCAAATTGGGGCCCCCAGCTTTTGTAACCCCTTGTCATACAGTGTCTCCACCATTGAGCTCGGCCAGTTCACCACTGTTGATTTGAGCTTGTCATCGTCTGTGAAGTTCTGCGATGCTAGGATATTCATTGAGAGCAGCTATCATTTGTCTCTTCGCCTCAAAAACTCCCTGGCATCGCGGAACTCCATGGATGACGAGCTCAAATCTGGCTGAGCTCACTGGCGGCGACCTTGTGTGACGGAATACAAAATCTGGTGCCCCATACTATAAGTGCCTCAATTCCGGGGCAGGATAAGTAGAAAAGTAAACTAAGGTAAATGTTAAGTTTTGAATTTAATAAAATATTTGTAGAGCTATTGGTTGTTTTTATTGGCAGAATGACCCACGCATATTTGGAAAAGCAAGTACAAATTGGAACATGTAGTGTGTATGTGTTGCAAGACATTGATGCTGAGTTAGAAATAGGTTGGAAAAAGTGCAACATCCCCACATGTGATTCAACAACAAATAACATATATTTCAGAATTTGAAAACATGTGAAAAAAAGTAAATAATTGAAATACCTTTTAATTGTTCTTCCCTTCAAGTACTTTTTAGTAACTTAATTGTATTCAGTAATTAAAACTACTGAATGTTTTGACATACATTACACTAATTATCAGCCTATCATATAAATGAAATAGCAAATCATATACAGAAACATTATAATACAAATTGGTCCAATGTCATTAAAATGCTGAGGATGTACAAAGATCTGTCACAAAAGCAAGGACTAAATTATAACTTGAAAAATTTAAACGGAAAACTTCTAAAGTGTGTATAATTTTCAGACATAATGGTTAACATCTAACCTACAGATGTTATCAGGTTTTGTGTACAAAACAAAACAAGGATGCAACAAATACAATGCCTCCAAAACAATAACAGCAACTGTTGTATGGTGGGACAAGCTTTTTATGGTGGTTTCCTTCTCATGTGTACTGTATACAGAGAACTGGGAACAGTATGTTTCATCATACAGTAGCACAACTGTTAGAAGTATACTTCCAAGTAATTAATCTTCAATTCATATATTAAGTGTTCTTTCTACCCTGCAAGTAGTGACGTTGCACACTGTGATATATCTCGCACCTTTGGACATTGAAGCACTGGGAAACTTAATGATATTTTCAGCTCTCTATATTCAGAAACAATTACAAATTGGATATATTTACATTGTTCGTGGTGTTGTAGGATTTTGTTTTGATTATTACAGTCAAATGTTAATGGCAGAGGAGAGGAGAAACCTAAATAACATTGAACCATCTCGCTATAAGAAAACTGTAAATGTACTTTCTCACTGCAAAAAAACATTAATTATGAATTGCTTGGAAATGACCTGAACTATATTGTATACTCGTAGAGTGAAAAACACAATATACTATAAAATGGTGGCAATTAACTACAGGTGGTATATCAAAAGTGTGAACGATTGTAATGATACTGAAATTATACCATGAAAATTCACATACACATATCAAGATTTTCTTCCTAATCAATTACCAGTACTCATATGTTTCAACACATATCAAATTCATCAAACAGCAACAACCCTGTCAATGTATGGCAAAAATAAAATTATATTTAATATTTGTAATTCTAAATACATCTTTGACATGTTTTACATTTGTACGTCTATTTTGTTTATTATTATGTCCTACTAATTCAGTATGCATCTTTCAATATTTATGAAAATCACAGTGAATCTATCCATTCCAGATGTGGGATTTGAACCCATAACATGCCAAACTAGAATGCTGTACGCTGAAGCATGGTGAAGTCAAGAGAAGGCGGAGCAAATTGGACAATAAATACAAAGTATTTTACCAACCTTGTTTAATANACACGAAAGATATTCTTGGAGTAAGAAAAGTAAACCAGGTTTGAAAACAAGCACAGTTAACATTCAGAACACACAGAAAGAAGAAGATCTCAAAATTCTGCAGCAGCATAAGTGACAACTTCTACAGGCAGTCATCCGTGTGAACAAGACTTGGACTTGAGCAGGCAACGATTGGAATTTGTTGGTAAGGGGTGTGACCAATAGCTTTTGATATTGCAGCTGATGATCCAAAACCTACATGAGCCACAAAAACATAATGGTAATTTTACTTTCATCCCATGTTAATTTAAAAATTCCTCTACAACCTATTTCAAGCAAAAACGTATGAGATACGGTAGTTATATTTTATTATGTAGTATTTAATGGTAGGTTATTCAAGATAAGCACTTCACTTTAAATTCTGTAATAAACAGAAACACGTGGTCATTACTTTTAGAATGCCAAAGCATTTTAGAATGAATAACAATTTAGGAGGCTGTAAAATATTAAAATTTTCAACTTCCAACCTGTTCTACAAGGATATATTGACGATATATAAAAGATGAGTAGGAAAATTAATAATATAAAAAAAATTGCTACATTAAGAGTCGTACACATTTGGTTTGTTAATCTGACATACTCGTACTTACCGTAGATATACCGTATTCAACAGACTTCATGTTGGCAAAAAAATGCAAAAGTAATTTTTAAACTACAACACTGCGTGTACTCTCTTGCCCAAGATCTGTGCTCTCGCATATGGATACTGTTGCAACAAAAATGTTTTTCATTTTCCAATCAGTTATACGAATGGTGTGTGTGTTTTGTGTTATACAGACATCAAATGGGTCACTTTGCGACAATAAACCGTACTTGTGTAAAAATTGGTTAATGAGAACATATGGCACTGCTATCCCAGAGAAAGGTGACTCCTTGGGCCTCGTTACCATTATAACTGCAATCAAATCGAGTATGTCTGTCTTCTTAAAAAAAAAAAGTATACAAAACTTGGCATATGCACAACTGCACAATAAGAGGTCCTACCAAAGTTCTTGAAAACAGAAAAGAGCTCAAGGGTTAGTGTTTTTAGTATTAACTATTCTGACTAGGCTCAAAAATGTCAGAAGAGCACAATACTCTGACATTTAATATCCTAAACAGTTCACTGATCTGTGAATGGAAGCCCTAAGAAACGGAATATAACTGACAGTTGAAGACGAAAAAGTATTCTTTTACTTCTTACCAGTCATTCATTATTGCATAATGGTGAGAATTTGATAAAAACTATGAAAATTTATTTGCAGTCCAAAGTAAAGATTTTCCATTTTGCATATAGATTTTAGGAAACTTGTAATTTTGACATGAAAATGTAAATACATAATAGTAATTATAAAATTGAATAACAAATAAACAAGATTTGTACCGTATTCCAGCACAATGTAAAGGTGCAATATTTCGCCTAGAAGTCCTCTTGACTTTATTAAGCAATGACATGGTTCACATCAGAGAATCGTAAACTTGCATATCTTCCGTGGTAAGGAAATACTAAATGTAGTCGACTGGCTAACCATGTTTCAGTCTTGTCCAAGAAGAATTCCACTCACTTTTACACACTGATTAAAACTTAAATCTATGTTGAAGACAATCTCCACTCATATTAAAATGATGGATCTCCATGAGAGGGTTGTGAACTGTTTTCCCAGGTGAGGTCTAACTGTAGCTATATTATGAAGGATGTGTTGTCACCTGGCTGAGGCTTATCTGAAATCGATCTTCTTTTGTCAACTTATTTAATGCTATTTATTGGATGTCAATGTTGAAGTTGTAATGGTTTTACTGAGATTTAGAAAGGCTTCAGGTGAAAATATAGAATTAGGTCATGAGGGAGGGTTAGGCCACTTAGTAATATAAGGTAGAGTCTGTTTTTTAAAGAAAGCATGTCAAATATTATAAAAAAAATACCTTTTTCGTTATTAAGAGTCTGCTTCAGTCAAAGTGCGGGAAACGACTATTTCAGTTGCATTTTGGGTCACTATTACCAAACAAAGACCAAAATGGAAAAAGTAGAACTATACCTCACTTCAAAATTCTTCCCTTTACACACTGGTGCACAATTTGTTATGAACTATAGTGTATTAAGTGCGTAATCTGAGTTCTAATTCAAATCAAACGTTCTTTTCTTTAGAACTCAGATTGCGTGCTTAATACACTAGTTTTTAACAAATCGTGTAAAGGGAAGAATTTTGAAGTGAGATGTAGTTCTACTTCTTACATTTCGGTCTTTGTTTGGTAATATTGACCCAAAATGCAACTGAAATACTCGTTTCCCATGCTCTGACTGAAGCTGACTCTTAAAATCATAGTTTTTCAAAATGTGAATAGTTTCTAAGGTGTGACTTGTGATTAGGTAGTTTTAATGATTTCACTTTTTTCGATATAGGTGTGTTCTGAGTGGCCGGTGCTATCTTTTTCTTGGAGTACATCCCTTTTATGTTCTTTTAGTCTGGTCTTGAAATCGTGCTTAGTCTGCCCAAAATATTGTTTGTCACATTGAAATCCGTTAAAAGGTTCAAGGTCTTAGCTGGAGGTTTATTGGAACATTTCAGATCACATTTCCCGAAAAGGCGACTTAGTCTATTAGAAACTGGTGGATGAAAAGAAGTGCCAACATATTTGAAGGGTTTTGAATCACATTTTTGTTGTTGTTTTGTTCTTTAACTATATTCTTTTAAAATTTTCAAATGAGATTTCTGGAGTAACCAATCTTCTCTGCTGGTGTTTTTAGATGATTAATCTCAGAGTTTAGATTTTCTTGGTTAGAGCTAATAGCATAGGCTCTCTGGACAAAGTTCTTCCATGAGTTAGAATTGTAGATATTAGCATGGAAAGAACCATAATTTTTATGTGTGGATATTGTCTTCAACATAGTTTAAGTTTTGATCAGTGTGTAAAATGAGTGTAATTCTTCTTGGACAAGATTGATACATTGACTAGATTGAGTCTCTCCTTACCATGCAGTATATACAAGTTTGTAATTCTCTGATGTGAACCACATCATTGCTTGATAAAGCCAAGAGGACTTCT
>KZ869064.1:92233-107742 GCA_003456935.1 Machilis hrabei | reverse complement strand
ATGGTTGTCTCAACCAGCTACTGGGTAAAACCAAAATCAACCCTGCAAGCTGGTTGGTGCAACTAGCCGTTTTTCTCCGTGTACTATTGTAAAGTTTATTCATTTTCCTTCAAAATAAGCCAAAGCGCATCTTCAAAGGATGTTTTTTAACAAACCAACAGCCATTGAAACAAAACCCTGAATTTTTATGTTTCTTTAAAGCCTTTACAGTGTGGCACGGAAATGTCGGGAATGCGACACATTTTCATTAGGCATGTGCTGAGACATCATCAATGGAGCACTTAATACGTGAGATTGACGATATCTAATTGGGGTGGGGGGTAAGGGGGATTTACATTTCCAATAGGCACGTGGGGTATCTTTTAAAAGCAAATTTTATGCATATCAATTTCATGACATAAACATGAAATGTTTTTCAAAGTGTCTTCTTTCGTATGCATAAAATTTGCTTTTCAACGATACCCCACATGCTTATTGAAAATGTACCCCCCTTTTCCCCACCAACCAACCCCCTTCCCATGGCATACCGTCCATCCCACTTATCAATTGCTCCATTGAATATGTCTCAGCACATGCCTAGTGAAAATGTGTCGCATTCCCGACATTTCTGTGCCACACTGAAAAGACTTTAAAGAAACATAAAAATTCAGGGTTTTGATGATGATGATATGGTGTTTACGTCCCGTCGACACACAATGGGTTATTAGGGACTCGTTTCAATGGCTGTTGGTTTGTTAAAAAACATCCTTTTAAGATGCGCTTTGGCTTATTTTAAAGAAAGTGAATAAAATTTACAATAGTAAGCGTGACAATTCCAGAAACAGTTGTTTGCTCTCCGTGACACTTGTCAAACATCACGAAATGTTTGACGATTTCACATCACCCCATTTAAGGAGGATTTACCCTCAGGGTAAGTAAAATTGGATGACATGTTTCAAAAGCTGAGGGTTCATTCTTTATTTCCGTTTTTGTTAGAATACATTTGGTTGATAATTAGCAAACTTGTCGTACTTTGAAAATTGATAATTTTCTAGGGCCTTCTAGGTGGCCCTTTAATTATGTTGCTGAGTGTATATACATACTATATCAACACTGTTAAACACTGGGGAAACTACATTTTCGTTGGAAAGTACATTTGTTTTACAATTTGTGTTAGAGATTTAGTGAAAGCAGTCCAGAACTGTAATTATCATCAATTTGCAGACGATTTTCAATTATATATTTCGGGTGATTTAGGCTTTACGAAAATTGCAGTACATAAACTTTGTAATGATCTTGCAATGATTTCAAAGTGGTGCGAACAAAATGCATTGCAATTAAATCCAGCCAGAACATTAACTGTTCCAGTAACGAAAAAGACGAAGCCGCTACCCCCCCCCCCNNAAAAAAAAAAAACTGAAAGTACACGACGTAATTCTAAAAGCATCTCCTAACGCTAAAAATTTAGGACTCATTTTTGACAATAACTTAAACTGGGAAGAACATATCAAGTGGGTTTGCAGAAAGGCTTTTGTAAGGTTAAAACAATTATACAGGCATAAGACAGTTTTGTCCTTTGATTAAAAAAACGCCTTTATGATACCCTAGTGCTACCAACGTTAGATTATGGAGATACGATGTATGGCTCAGCAAATGTCAGGATACTTCAACGCACACAGAAAATACAAAACTTATGTGCTCCATTTATCAGTCTTACTCCGCGGCGACAACATATCTCACCGGTAATAAATAAGATGGGTTGGCTACCAATGGAAAAGCAGAGAAAATTACAAAATTTTAATGAGCAGAACACCTTTTTACCTGTCTGAGAAATTTACATACCTAAATGCTCAGTGCTCACCACCAATATTGTACACGTAATAATAATCTCCTTTCAATCCCACTACATTAATCAGCAACATCCGTAAAAGTTTTTTCTATTCGAGCTGCCCAAATCTGGAATGCGCTGCCTGACAATATAAAAACGATTCAAAGCAATAAAATCTTCAGGAAAAAATATCAACAGCATCTCCTCAATGCCCAACAGTAATTATATCGTATCTACAGATCCAAAGTTAAAGTCTTGTATACATAGTGTGTTTAATAAATAGTATTTTATATAAACTGAATTATAGTTTTTTGTACTTTTTAGTATCGTAACTAAGTTAGTATTTTGGATACACATAATTTCATTATATCTTTGTAATGTATTTATTTTCATTTTTATTTTTCTTGTTATTCTATTTGGTAACTGTGTTTTGTTTTCTTTTCTTTTTATTGTGTATGTATCTAACTATATACAGTATAAACTACCGTTTGTTCAAAGTGGTATACCACCAATGCGTTGTATATGGCAAGTGTACCACTTTCAACAAACGGTAGTGCATATTATTACTGTAAAGCATTTTCTTGTAATATAAAATGTAATATGGATGGGGAAGAACGGCCAAATGCTGGCTGAATCCTTCGCCCGAAAATAAAGACGCTTTATTATTATTATAGTTAAGTACATGCAAATGGTATGGTAATGGGTAGATGTATAATCTATTCCTGGAGCTCAGTTGATGTTCACGTCATTTATTACATTCATAACTTCGTTAACCTAATAAACGAACTGTTACGAGCAAAGCTTTCTTCTTCCAAATGGCTCTGCACGTATTTAACAGTTAACAAAATTTTAATATATACAGGGTGTTTATTAAGTCCCCCCCCCCCCCTGCAGATCTTGGGAACCGTTAGAAATTTGGAGAAACGGCGAAACATGTGGTCCATGATTTCGAGGCGCTACTTTATCCGTGACAACATACTGACGCGGGGCCCCACAGAGAACCGGGGCTGCGACCCAACGCGAACAATTTAAATACAAAGGGTGGTCGTGTGATACATCATGTGAAAGGTCTAATGGAGTCAAATAAAACAAACAAAAAATTATTTGCTACGACACTCATTTTCAAAATGGTGGTCAGTCAAAGTTGGAAATTGAATTTAAAACAAACCTTTATTATTCAGGTTTATGACGTTGAAGAGAGTAGAATAGTATAAAATACGAGAATATCAGCTGCAGCCGAATAAATNACATCGAAAGATTCATCCTATGTTCTTGTAATTTTAACCGGTTTTAAAAGTTGAATGTACAAAATCAGTCTACAATCTTACCTTTAATTGAGGAGGTGCTCGAATTGAGCCTCATTCGGTTGCAGCTGATATTCTCAGATTTCTTACTTACCTACTCTCTGCAACGTCATAAACCTGAATAATAAAGATTTGTTTTAAATTCAATTTCCAACTTTAACCGGTCACAATTTTGAAAATGAGCGTCGTAGCAAATAATTTTTTATTTTTGTTTTACTCGTCTCGATTAGACCTTTCACTTTTGATGTATCACACGATCCCCCTTTCCATTTAAATTTTTCGTGTTGGGTCACAGCCCCAGGTCCCTGCGGGGCCCCACGTCAATATCTTGTCACGGTTAAAGCAGCCCCCTGAAATCATGGACCACATGTTTTGCCGTTTCTCCAAATTTGTAACGGTTTCCAAGCTCTGCAGGGGGAGGTGGAACCTTACAAACATCCTGTATATAAAGAATCTTCCTACTTTAAAAATCCGCTACTGTTTTCAAGTGTACTAGTGATCATATATTACTATTAAATCTGATGCACAAGAAAGTAACCCTTTTTCCAATTTGTGGGGACCTTATATACGTTGTAATTATTTTATATAAGAATTTTCGTAAACTTGAATTATTTTGCTATATACAGGGTGTTTAAAAAATGTGTACCAAAAATTGGTGAGCGTGTTCTTTGGACCCAATAATGTTGTTAAATTTTTTTTCGCAGACCTTTCAGACTAATGGTTTAGCCATAATTAAGCAATCAAATTGTCCAATCACGAGGCGCGGTGCCAATTCTAACGCGTGGCCGTAGTGTTTCTGTAACGCGTCTCGTGATACGACAGTTCAATTGCTTAATTATGGTTAAACCATTAGTCTGAAAGGTCTGCGAAAAAAATGTTAATAACATTATTGGGTCCAAAGAACACGCTGTCCAATTTTTGGTACACATTTTTTAAACACTCTGTATATAACAGAAATGTCCCTCCCAGTTTCGAGTAGCAAAAGAGCATCATATTTAATTTATTGCTTTTATGCTAATGATTTTTTAATATGTCTTGATTGCCTATATTTAATATAGGTACAGGCTCTTTATCACCAGCCGTCACTTGGCAGAACTATTGACCTCGTCTTAGTGCATGTAGAGCTCTTAGCTTCACAACCAAAAGATCTTCCTCATTTCAATGGAGATCGATGGCCTTTACTCAACTCGTTTTGCAAGTACAACACCAGACGGAACCCGCAAGACGACAAGAATCCCAAACATTGGGATATGGGTCTCTATCTTTCAGGGTAAGTGGCTTTCAATAAAAAAGGATAACAAATATGTAACGCTGCTGTGGTTATTTATGTCCTTCTAGATCTCCTGTTTAAGACAACGTACCACAATAATATTAGAACGTATTATAAAAGCGTGATTTGTAATCACGTTTTCTAAATGAACCTAGAAATACTTTGTACACAAGGTGTAAAAACGAAATTGTTGGAACTGTTGATTGTTGTAGAAAAGTAGATAAAAATGTTCCTAGGAAATTTTTAATCTCACTCGTTGTGTCTGAGCTGAGAGTTAGCAAGGAAAAATAAAAAAAATGTGTTTAAAGTGTAGTCACAATTAAAACTTAATAATTGTAACTACAGTAAATGATTGTATTACAGGTGAAATAAAGTGAAGTGTTGTAACAGAACAAACCAGTATTCTTGCAAGTGAAATCGAGACTTAAGACTCTGATTCGGCAATACCACCGGTTAGCGGATTGGTATGTTGTGTTAACGGCCCGAGTTAAGTTCTACACTACACTTAGGGCTTGGTTTTTTAACACCCATGCAATGATGCTTCCATGAGCGTGATAAGGTAGGCAGATATTTTGAAGGAGACTTGATTATGGCCATCACGCAAGTGATTGTCGCTCAGGGACACTGCGTAGGTCCCGTATTCTACGTGGTTAGAGGAATTTGGACCCTAGGTTTTGCGCAACACGCTTAAGTCTTGTGAAAACAGGCTTAGTAATTAGTAATTTTGTTGTATTAACGCTGGTTTAGTTTCACTGAGAAAATGTCCTCGCCCAATTTTTTTTTTTGTACCACTATCTCAGAGGAATTTGATATGGAAATATAAGGTCTGTTCGCAAGTAAGCAGTCATACAATACATGTTCTTTTCTATTTCATTTTAGATGAAATGGAAAATGTGTATAAACTCTTAAAATTCCTGTAATTTACAAAGGCGTATTGAAAAGTAATGCCTCCATGAACGTAGCTTTTTTAATACTACACATACCTACAAAATTTAGGTGTGAAATAAAAGTGTTCTCTATCCAATGGTGTCATCAGTTTTCCACACAGTTCCCACCCATAGCCAAACAAGCACACGCTGGATGAGTTGTGCAAAACCGTCCACGTAAAAGTCGGAAGTCTTCTCGTGTCACCACTGACGCACCTCCTCTATGACTGCTGCGTCCGAAGAAAAACGATTGCCCTTGAGATGTTCCTTGAGTTTGGAGAAAAAGGTGGAAGGTTTGGGCTGTAAGGTGGGTAAGAAAACATTTCGTTGATCTGGAGCTTCTCCAACGCCGTACTCATTTTCTTGCTTGCGTGGAAACGAGTGTTGTCGTGATGGATGTTTGGTGTCTTGTCAGCACAAACGCTATGTAGCTGTCGTCGCAATTTTTTGAGGGTGTCAAGGTATCGTTTTGAGTTGACAATAATGTCAAGTTATTAAAATTCAAGGTGAATTAGGCCATCGCAATCCCAGAAAACGGTCATGAAGACTTTCCCCACATGAAGACATTGGTCGTCCACTGCGTGGCCTATCCTTCAGATACGTTTCGACGGGAATGTCATCTTTCACAGTCCTTACCCATCTCCTGACCNCACTCAAGTCAACACACGAGCCTCCGTACACGGCAGTCAATCGTCGATGAATGTCAATTGGAGTCACACTCTCCACAATAAGGTTTTCTATAACAGCTCGTTGTTTTAACCGCACGTCCATGTACGTCATCATTTTTCGGACTGCAGTGCGCATGCGCGATGTTACTGGGAGCCACCACTTGGTCAACACGTCACTCGCGAGTCAAGGTTAACTCCAAACCTCGTTTGACACAGATTGTCCCTACATCGTAAAAGTTGTGGCAATGGAGGCATTACTTTTCAATATGCCTTCGTATTTTCTTGAAAATAACAGCTGCACTCTCAATCATACCTCCTCCTGTTCAGCAAATATTTTGAGCTTTTTCATTTTCACTCTTTAATAGTAAAGTAGTGTCAACCGCCTACAACATCCCCTCCTTAAAAAACCCGAGCCACACAAGCGCTAGTCTTGTGGTTTTCACACTGAGCCGCATCACACTTAAGGCCGCTTTACACGGTAAGCTAGATCGCGCGAGTCAGCTTATACTTGACGCCATAAGCTCTAATTGCATCGTGTAATACGCCTATTGTACGTTAAAACGCACGATTGGGCCTGATTGCTCTAAATAGAACCTGCTCGATTTTTCGCTTAAGCTCTCACGTACGAGCTACGGTAGCGCTACCCGCGGCATCCAATTTCGTACGAAAAGCGTTGCATCGTGTAAAATGCATACTTAAATATTACGAAACTGTACAAGTGAAATCGTGCGCTTTAGCTTGCGATCTCGTTTTCGTGCGGCCAATCGTACGTTTTAGCTAATCGTGTAAAGCGGGCTTTACGCAGGCGTCATTCTTTGTTTGTTTAAAACCAAGGTTTTATTGAGTTTTTCTCATGTCGGTAATCCAGTTTTATTACAAAGTATGTAACACGATTGGATCTCCAAGAGATAGGTATCCATTTCATGAAGATGAAGGTACCAACCAGATCTACTTAAATAGTTTCCCAATAAGGTTTTGTTAGTTGTTTAAAAAACTGTTTACAAACATTAAAAACTTGTTCAATAACTCTTCAATTAATCTCAAGATTGTTAGTAATTGCAATGTGAGACACATTAGAGCAGTTGGTTAATAATCCGGCTCACATGAAAGGTCATGGATTGGATTTTCCCAGAAGGTTTGGTGTAAAANCTAAANGAGACATAATGAGTAAGTAACAAGCAGTGCCTCATAAAGACACTGGTGACAAGTTATTCTAGTAGTCAAATCCTAGATTAATAATATTCTTTAGATGAAAGATTCGAAGAGTGGAAAAAATCAGTTAGTTGAAAATTTGAGTTCTTGATTCAAGTGAAAGTACAACTCCTTTAAGTGAAATTGAGTTAGCATGTGAATGACATACCTACTGTTATGTACACTTAATATCAGTACGACATCAATGGGCATACTTCGGAGTGGGGCCCCATATGAAAACATTTTTGACANTGAACATGATATAACAACAAGGTATTTCATCAACGCAACCACTTAAACATGTTAGTGTTGTGGTTAAGGTGAAAAACATAAACGCGGGTAAGAGTTTCGAAACTGTTAAAAACATTAATCCCCTCAACTCCACCCCCAACTGAAAGAAATGTAGTTACTAACACGTAAACATGTTCAGTGGTGAGACAATATTGGCATTAGCTCTTGCTTGTCGGTACTGTGATGCAACCTATTCATTCATCTATACCTTTGGCGAAATTACACTTTTTACATAGCTCCTCGTAATGCGGTGTCCAGACAATCCGTACCCGAGAAGAGGCCCATAGAGTCGTCAGAATTAACTGTCACAACATAAAATAAAAACATAAAGACAAAAATCAAAGTAAGAAGAAAAAATATTTAAATAATTCAGCAAGAAAATGAAAATTAAATCCTTAAATAAAGAACGTAAATCATGTTTAAAAACCGGCAAATAAACAACACATAAGTACTACAAACAAAGTAACAATCATGTTCTGTGTAATTTTTAATACAATAAAACTTCTGTTAATTGCTTGATTTCTACTTGCAAAAACATGTCACAGTTAGTTTTTGAACTTGCTCTCTATAGCTACGTTTCGTTTAACGATAGTTAAGCTTGTAATGGTTATATAATGTGTATATATTGTACGATGGACTCGAATCAAATGCCATTAGCACTAATCGTAAGCCTTACCACATACAATGTGAAAATACTCCGTAATCAAACGTTCAAATGCTAATATAGAAAAGAAACAGAGATAGTACTTTGTGATTAACATTAATACTTACAATACCAGCATCGATTCTGTCATATCCAAACGAAGCGTAGCGCGAAATTTCGTTTCGTTAAAATGCAAATTTTCGTTCACTTACCAAGCTACGAAAAATTAAATTCACTATTACGTCTTTCAGGCTTCGCCTGAAAGACGTAGCGAATTTAATTTTTCGTAGCTTGGTAAGTGAACGAAAATTTGCATTTTAAGCGAAACGAAATTTCGCGCTACGCTTCGTTTGGATAAGACAGAATCGATGCTGGTACTGTAGAATAAATAATTTCTAAAATTGGGATAGGAAACACAATCATTCTATGTTTGGTTTCTCTACTAATGGATTAATAGGCTCGACCAAAGAACCTACGATCTGCTTATTTATTATTCTAGCGAACTTTATTTAGTTGCGGAATGGATTGAATATATTAATATATCTCTTTAATCTTTATGAAGTTGCTGCAAGACACCTTTAGTTACTGAGTCTGGTATATTTGTACTCTTAGCATGTCAAATAATAAAGACTTACTTAACATAAAGGCATTCCCAAATGACTTTGGAACAGTATGATTTGAATGACTGTTCGCTATGAAATAGGTTGAGTTACGTGTGAATTATAGGGTTTTGCTACAGACACTGTTATCTATACTTGTAGAAATTTAATAACCTTCGTGCAATTATGACAGAGGTTTGAGTAATTCAAAATTATTTTCAGTCTCACGAGGAGACATTAAGACGCTTCTATATATATTAGATTCTGGCAAACTCTGACCTCAACTAATATATTACAATGAAGTCTCTTTTTAGACTTGTGATTAGATTTTTGAGAACTTTTAATATTTCCAAAACTTTTAGATACTGGTTCAAGTAGATTAACATTCTTGAGATCACGTTAAAATATTAAATACAAGTTGTACCAGGACAACTGCAAATAAATGTTTTCTAGAGTCACTTTGTAATAGTGACATTGGAACAAACATTCCTTAAAAAAAATGGATTCAGAAACGAACGCATTCATACGTTCAAATACAAATCACGCATTTGTTTTATATTTATAATATTTTGTATCTGGTAGGGTGTATGGAAATGACTGATGTCAACAGTATGAACTGTAAATTTCCATTTTTTATGCCAGACAATCATTCCTACGAGCGTCTTTTTTATAAAGAAGACAACTGTAAATCATGTGGAATTATTAGGAAAGAGAAAATCTTTAGAAAATGCGTTTGGAGTGTAAGTTAGCTATTAAACGTGCATAAAGAAATCTTGGATCGCACCCTCAAATCTTCTTGCTAGTGGACTAAATTGTATTGGTACACAACACTCTACGTTAACGAAACTTAATTGTGATGAGTGGCACATGTTTTATTCTTAATATGTCTTTTACTAATAAACAGTTTGTATACTACTTTATTAAACACCATGTACATAATCTAAAGAAAATTCGTTAAAAGTGTTACAGTTCTTTTTGAAAATTGTCCGTCCATTTCTCATAGAAACAGAAGTATTGTGTATTTATTTTATGAAATGTTTAATTTGTTGTTTCCCTCTTTAAATAGTAGTTTCGCACTTTCCCCGGCTGTCGTTATTACTTACCTTTTTTCCTTCAGTTCAAAGATCACCGTATAATATCGTAATATAAGAGAGAAAGGGAATTCCCATCTCATAAATGTACTTTCTGCTGAAGTTGTTTGGAAAATAGAATCACCCTGCCTTTAAAATTATAGTTTATAAATACAGAGTAAATGTTAATTAAACAAGTTAAATCAAATAAATAAAACTATTTTTTTTAACAAACTGAGTAAATCAAACATCAAATAGATTTAATATTACAAACAAATATTTATAAATGGAATCTAACTGATTTTGTTTGTTGACGGATATAAAATGTTAAATAATTTAAGTCAACATAGTGCAGATCATTTCCGTGTATACGTTGTCCATTTCAATCTGGCAACAGTTTTTCAACTTTTGTTTTCACGAGGATTGACAACAATCTCTAAAATCAGTACATAGTAGAGACATTAATAACAATCATCAAATAATCTTGAAATTTTCAAGAAGAATTATATTTTGTGAGTGGTATAGGAGCAAATGCTATGTAAATATATACAGGATGTTTAAAAAATGTGTACCAAAAATTGAAGACCGTGTTCTTTGGACCCAATAATGTTATTAAATTTTTTTTCGCAGACCTTTCAGACTAATGGTTTAGCCATAATTAAGCAATTAAACTGTCGAATCACGAGACGCGTTACACAAACACCACGGCAATTGGCGAATGACAATTGCCCATTCTAGTGCGTGGCCGTGGTGTTTCTGTAACGCGCCTCGTGATTGGACAATTTAATGGGTTAATTATGGCTAAACCATTAGTCTGAAAGGTCTGCGAAAAAATGTTTAATAACATTATTGGGTCCAAAGAACACGCTCTTCAATTTTTGGTACACATTTTTTAAATACCCTCTATATACTTCCTACAAGAAATAGATATA
Source organism: Machilis hrabei (assembly GCA_003456935.1). NCBI lineage: Eukaryota > Metazoa > Arthropoda > Insecta > Archaeognatha > Machilidae > Machilis > Machilis hrabei. Next base: position 97,041 of record KZ869064.1, on the reverse strand, counting down.
ATCATTGTCATCCATCTCCAGTAATAAACAAATAAGTTTCCCAAATTTGTAAAGCTTAATTAATCCTTCTTTGCATGTGAAATTGTACAATTGATACACTCAATTAAAATAGATTCTAGTTCTTTTGTTTTATCTAAGGAGTTTTAATCATGGCCTGCATCAGCCCTGTTATTTATGGCACTTTTAAAAATCACACTTTTTTAACAATTGACCACGATTCAAACCGTTATTGCTAATACAAATTAGTAATTGCAATCAGGCAGTCAAATATCAAAACTTGAGATTGAGATTAACTCCATGTAAGAGTGAGGACTATTTTCGTTTTTGTTTTTGTATAGCTACGACATGTTACTGCTTCCAAAATCCTAAGTGAAAAATAACATTCTTCAATTACAGTATGGTTACTGCATTTTTACCTAGAAAACATTTTAGCCAGTATTTTGTCTTTAACTGCCAGAAAATGTCATCTAAACGAAATGAAAAGAGACCGTTTTCTTTATGGATTATTTTTATGTCATATTTTTTGGCTTATCAACCAGACAAAACTATAAAGAGTTTCTTGATGAACTAGCCTCAAAGTAATTCAAAAGAAAGTAATAGTAGATAACTGAAACTCGATGAATAGGATATTAAAACTCTTACAACATGATTCTCGTTAAAAATTATGATAATGAAAAAAAGTCTGGAAAAATTATACCCTCCTTACAAATTTTGCCGTGATTTTGGTCTTTATTCACATGAATTGAAAGCATCAAATTGCAATGATGACCAATTTTTATACTAATATTAATTACTACCGAAGCCTTACAGGTAGTCGACAAATTAAAAGTTAAAACTTTTGACATTTAGTATAAGCTAAGGATAGTTGGAGATGACCACGCAATACTAATAGATGTTCACATTTGAGTATTTATGCGTCTGATGTATTTGTGGTATATTCTTTGGATGAATGAACCCTCCTTTTGGTGTTTTGTATTTTTAATTATTCTTCCTTGTGTTGTTTTCTCTTTCAGGTTAAACTTTTGGGTGATGTCTAACAAGCAAAAAGTGGCCGTGACATTAGGTGACACAAGCACTTTCTTCCATTNCTTTACTTTCTTTCTTTTCATTCATACATTAAAGCAGACTTCTATAATTTAAAGCATATGAGATAAGCCTACTCAGTAAGATACGTACGTCCATGTAAATATTTTCCAGACATGCTTATCTTTTTAAGTTAATCGATGTTTTAATATAATTAATTTGTTACTCGTTTTCGTGGATTACTGGACAAAATAAAAATTATTAAATGTATGGACGTTTCAATGATCAGGCCATCTTCTTCAGCTTTAAAGTTTATAAATTAAATACAACAACAAAGTACTCAAAACACAAGGATATGAAGCAATGCCAATATTAAAAAAACAGGATTAATGAAGTTCTACCAAGGAGGTTTATATTAGTTGGGTGACATAAAATGTTAATTTATTGAATAATACAAACTATAGGTACTAGTCAAACAATATTATTTACCAATCAAATGAAAATGCACATAAAGACAGAAGCTAATAAATTTATATAGTATTATCAGTCAAGGAAATTTAAATGTCTAAATAGGCAGTTTCGGTGTTTAACCTGCAGACAACATATTTAAATATATATATATACAGGGTGTTTGTAAGTTTCCTCCCCCTGCACAGCTTGGAAACCGTTAGAAATTTGGAGAAACGGTGAAACACGTAATCCATGATTTTCAGGGGCTTCTTTATCCCGGGGATGCGGCCCAACGCGAACCATTTAAATGGCAAGGGAGTCATGATACATCATGTGAAAGGTCTAATCGAAACGAGTAAAAAAAAATATATTTGCTACGATGATCATTTTCAAAATGATGGCCGGTAAAAGTTGGAAATTGAATTTAAAACAAACCTTTATTATTCAGGTTTATGAAGTTTCAGAGAGTAGCGTAGTATGAAATCCGAGAATATCAGCTGCAGCCGAATAAGTTACCTCGAATCATTCACCTTATTTTCCGGGAATTATAATCGCGTGTGAAAATTACAGATCTTGTCTCACTACAAAAAAATTCTCTGATTTGACCTTCTAAGCTTCCATAAACAGACGCTCTAACACGGTCCGATACGTTATTACCNTACTGCCGAAAAACTGAATACAGCTTCTGTTTGTGTAAATCTGAGATGTAGAGGGGTGGAGCCACCTGAGCAGAGTTGCCGGCAGCAGGTCCTAACCGTCGAAGGTCGGAAGGTATCTTTAGTAAACAAACATCTTATTAGCTTCGATGTACAGTACACAGTTTCGGATTTGATTCTACCCTACTCNCTGCAACTTCATAAACCTGAATAATATAGGTTTTGTTTTAAATTGAATTTCCAAATCTGACCGGCCGCCATTTTAAAAATAAGCATCGTAGCAAATATTTTTTTTTTGTTTTACTCGTCTCGATTAGACCTTTCAAATGCTGTATCACGTGACTCTCCTTTCCATTTAAATGTTTCGCGTTGGAGCGCAGCCCCGGGTTCCTGCCGGGCCCCGCACAATATCTTGTCACGGATAAAGCAGCCTCTCGAAATCATGGAACACATGTTTCGCCGTTTCTCCAAATTTCTATCGGTTTCCAAACTCTGCAGGGGGTAGAACTTTACAAACACCTTTTATAGAGAGAGAGAGAGAGAGGGAGAGAGTAAGAGAGATTACATGCTCATGAGTTGTTATAATAAAACTTAGCTATTAAATCAAAATTGTCAAAATTGTTTACAAATATAATTACAAAAATATTTTAATATGTTTTTTGCAAGTTACACATTGAAACTGCTTATTCAGGCATTTAAATTTCCTTGACTTATTATTTTATATAAATGTATTATTGGCTTACTTTAGATGCAATTTCATTTGATTAGTAAATAATATTGCTTGTCTTGTATCTTTTGTATTGTTCAATTTTCGGAATTTTTATTTGAGCCAATTATTATCAACCTCCTTGGCACTTCAATATTAACCCTGTTTTTGAATATTGATATTGATTTATATCCTTGTGTTTTGAAAAATTTGTCTTTTTAAATTTCAAAACATTAAATCTGAAGAAAATTGGCTGACCATTGAAACGTCTTTAGTTTTATTTTGTATAGTAAACCACGAAAAAGAGAAACAAATTCTTATAAATAGATACGAACTGAAAGAATATGAATATAATTAATTAGTAATTCTTCTGATGTATTTGGAGAGAGAATTAACACATTCTGATTAACGTAAATATAATGTACTCTCAAACAGGGCTTATGAAAATGGTGTAGTTGAAGAGACGCCATGTTGATTTTCAAGTATGTTTATAAAATTAAACAGAACAGAGAAACAACAAATGTTGAGCTTGTCTTGTAGTCAAGAGGAGGAGTAAATGCTGTCTGAATTTTGACTAATATATTATAATATTGTAGAATTAATTATTCAAGACTGAAAAAGTAAATATCTAAAATAGGGAATCCCACTGCAAAAGAATCACTTACTCTAAGGCATCTGCAGTTATTTAACACACTAACACTTTAGCAATTAACCAATACAATATATTAGTTTAAACTATTTTTTGTTGACACTTTCTGTACTCCTTACCACAGGTAAAAACATAAAAATACTATTTTGAACAAAAGCTCTGAACTAACACCTTAGAAAAGACAACTTATAGTGTTTTTTTAATAATGTAAATCCGAATTTGAGTTATATCTTTTCGGGGAAACTGTGTTTGTTTTTGAACCAGTTGTGATCGAAATAATTTAATCAGGAGACAAAATTTGACCAATTGCCTAGTGGAAGTGTTTCTAATTAGTTTTATTACATACGAGTGCAATCCGGACGCAACTGACTGACTCTGAGTGACAGTAATTTTATATATACTTTTAGAGCTTAGCAGCATCCAATTTTGGATGGTTTTCGTGTTTTTTTTATTGTTTTATTTTTGCCATACATCACGTAGTGTAACTACTTCAATGTAAATATAAGTAGATATATTAGAGGTGAATTTGTCAGCAAAATAGAACACACATAGGTTTATGATAATGATGTGAATCGAAGAAATGATTCTCAGCAAAAAAAGTGGACGAGAAAAATTTAATTGAAAGGCGGATCTTTATTTGTTAAAGTGTAAAATAAAAGTATTAGTATTTCAGCTTACGCATATTTTTCTTAACACTAGCCAATTATGAAATTTATAAATTGTAATTACTTTTTTAATCATGGAGTTGCTAAATTACATTTAATTGAAATTGCGAGTTCACAAACAAATGCTATTTTTTTTGGCAAGATGTATTCACTAAAACAGCTAGATTTAAAAGTACAAAAATTAAGATTTTTTTTAAAAATCACACATCGGATTCAAACAAAATTATTAAAGTACTCTGAACGACTTCGAAAATACAAGTGACAACCTTGTTTGCAGATCTATATTTATAGTTTCAAAATCACTGAATAAGTTGCGTTCATAAAAAGTGTAACTACCCACACCAATATCTGACATACCATTGGTTAAATGTAGCCCTTTTCTGCACTAGCTTTATGACGTATACATAGCCTTTTACCCTTAAATTTTAGGAGTATCACTGTGGACATCTGGCCTCTAAAATGTCTTCTCTGATGAATTAAATGCTTTAGTTTTATTTTCTACCCATGTAGCCAATGTATATACTAACAAAGTTAAAAAGTATAATAAAATATGCTTTATACATGCGTACGACAGCTAAATTACTCATGCCCGTTTGCACCAACGTTAGTTAAATAATTAAACTTGGTTTAGCAGTCAGTAACTAGAGTTNANNTNAGAA
>KZ869063.1:69662-79808 GCA_003456935.1 Machilis hrabei | reverse complement strand
AGAGTTCTAATTACCCAATATACAGTCCAAAAATTCCAAACAACAGCATGGTATCAGCAGTCCCCTTACCAGATCTTAGCTGCTTGTTCAGGTGTCAATGTTTACATTATAAAGTCACAAGGACACACTAAAAAAGGATATTTACTTAAATTCCATTCCTGTCAGCTCTGGTTTTTTAGTCCCATAGATCTCCAACCATGTGTTATTAATATTGATTGACAAGTTGTCCAATACCTTGTTAATATTTGTATTTTCATTTATAATTTCCCAGATTGTTTTTGAAATATTACTAGAGTTACTTATAATTTTTTCGTTATGTTTATATTTTACTTTTTTAATCATTTTCTAATTGATGTTTTATGATTGTCATAATTACATTTAGCCAATTCATTGGTTTACTTTTAAAGTTGTCGTAAAGGATTCTGAGATTATTGTTTCGTATTTAAGATAGATTAGGTCGCAAGGGTGGAGGAGTCTTTATAGCGTTTAAAAACTCACTCATCTCATCTTGGGAACAAGATTTTGAGACAGTCTGTGAGATCATTTGGTTAATCGTTATTAACACAGGAAGAAAACTACCTTTCTTCATTTTATCGTCCCCCCACAGTCAGATATAAGTGTGCTGAATTCTTTTAGAGAATCAGTTGATAAGGTTTTAGACAATAGAAATGATAGACTGATTCTAATTGGTGGAGATTTCAATCTACCTGAAATCGACTGGAATTTGTTTAGTTTTGGAAGGGGTACTAGCGACTCGTCACATTGCTTGTTAGAAGTACTACAGAAACACTGTAGTTGTGTTTGGGACCCTCACCAAGTAGGTTTAATAAACTCCATCGAACGGGTACAGCGAAGGGCAGCAAGGTTTGTGTGGGGTCGTTACGATAGATTAGATAGCGTATATGAAATGTTGTTACAACTAAATTGGGTTTCATTAGCTGAAAATCGCCAGGAAAATAGGATGAAAAGGTTTAAACAAATCATTGAGGGTCAATTGTCATTAAACTGCGAACACGTACNGAAAATAGGATGAAAAGGTTTAAACAAATCATTGAGGGTCAATTGTCATTAAACTGCGAACACGTACTGCACACAGCTTCGTATATAGGTAGAAACGATCACGCAAATAAGATTAGCGGGAAGTTAGGCGTAGAACGGACAGGTATTTGTGGTCTTTTTTTCCTCGGACAATTCGGGAATGGAACCGTTTATGAGTTTAATCTTTGGTAAGAATGGTGCACTTCAGTTTGTTAGCAATCATTTTAATTCCACAATATTCCACTCCATATACTTGTGCTATCGTATCATTAAGCTAATCCAATTGACAAGATGGCTGACTGTCGTTGTTGCAGTTATAATGTCCTTCCCGGCGAAACTTCGTTCTGCTCTGTATATTTATATCATACTAAGCCTGCTTGTCCTAAATTTACTAGAACATCTGTCATCAGTGTTTGTCTCAGTATGTCTGAAAATCTATCTTGCATAAATAATTCTATTCAGTTCATTAAACCATTCTTTTGGACCATTTTCAATACTCACAGCCACTTGTAATTTACTCCCTCAGCTTTTACATTAAATCAGTGCTCTCTCTCCTTATTATGACCTTTTTTTATTATACTGAGTCCTGTCTGTAACACTTAGAACTCACTGTGACCTGTTTTTTCTTCTGTCCTGTTTTTCCACCATTGAGAAGCTTTTAATTCCCGATAATTCTGATAGGAAAATGCTACATGAACTGCCCAGCTTCATTAACCACCCTTTAATCAGATTCAGTTTCTTCCAGTTGTTAAAATTCTAATGATTTATTAGCAATCGGTTGCTTCCAGTTACAATTCCAGTTATTTTATTAGCAATGAATGTAAAAAGTTGATTATGTAGTTTCTACTTTTAGATTCTGTCTGGTTACTAGATTTTCTAAAAAAAAAATATCCTTGGTTTTCTATTCTTTCCATTTGGTTACTCTAACTCGGTACACACTTGTTATTCATTAAATCTATTTTTCCCAGATTTTTTTTTTACTTGCAACTAATTTCCCATTTTAGTTTAAGTGTAGTCCATACGTAGTAAAGCTGTTCGCTTTCAAATTCATATAAAGAATACACACATCAAATATTTGTATTAACTTGTTGACCTTTTAATTTCCTGGTCAACACAAGATGTGTCAGTTAGGAACATTTGAGATTATCACATTGGTATTCTTAAATTTAGGTAAGAGTCATTCAGTCTCAAATCAACACAGTGACTTTACCTGACCATCTCAGATTTTAATGAAATTTGGTACATAGGTACCCTCTGTATAGACTAAGAAAAATACCAAATTCCATATTTATATATCAACCGGTTTAGAAAATATGACTATTTAAAGTTCCCCAAAATCGCATGATCGATATCTTTTTAAATTACGATTGCAGCTCTCCTAATTAAGATAGGTGTATTTTTGCAGCATTTTAAATGCACTTTTAATTGATATACAACACAATAGGGGTAAATATAAAAAAAAAAATGCGCTGCATGGGAAAAATTCTAAAACCACCCTTATATGTTTTTAAACTGATAGTGTAAGTTTAAAAATGGGATCATAATGGGTTCACATGGAAACCTATATTCATAATCAACCTTGCACAAGTTTTTAATGATGAAATGTTTTTGAACTTGAAACAAATTTATGATTATCTTAAAAATTTTTTGTTTAACATTTATTTTAGCAATAAATAATGTTCAATTATTTTTTTTTTAATTTAGACTTTATGGATTTAAAAATTTTGTTAGTTCCATTTTGAAAAAAATTGTAATTAATCACAATACAATTTAAAAAAACTACAAAATAATCAAAATGTGATTAGCAGATTTTTTAGGGTACCGTATTTAAAGATCTTCTGGCGTCTAAATTAGATTTTTCAATTTAACACCATATTTTAAATATTTTTTATTTTATGTTTTTTACCAATCTATGGTAAGTTACTCAACAGGAAAATATTTTTGTATGAAGTTTATTCTGGTACTGAAAGTGTTGACGATGTCGATGTTACAGATATGTTATTGTAAAAAATGGTGTGAGAAAAATCTATTTCCTACGTGTATGTAAATATGATTGATGTTTTATTAATAACTATATTTCGAGATACTTTATTTTTAAGAAACAGTGTATCTTAGAATGAAAATTTTATGAAGACAAAAAATTAAAGTGTTTGAGCATCTTTGATTGAAAGGGAAGTCTTAAAATTGAATGCTCACTATTTGTGGTTGAGTGTGACGTGCAATTATAGCCATATCATAGACTACTATGCAAATTTAAGAGACAAAAAAGGGGTACGTTTTAATGAATTTTTTAATATACATGTTACTGCATTACTTTATTTCTTTGTATTTAGTTTCACTTATTGTTTTTAGTATATAGGTACGTAAATCATGAAGGGGTAAATACATTTTAAAATATATACATAGTGAACCCTCAGCATTAAATTGACTTATGTTTTTAGCGACTTTTTATGTGTAAATGCAGTGTTTTAAGCACTGATTTAGCGACTTCTTGGTCGGAAAAGTTGACAACATTGCTTGCAGACCTCAGTCGTCTTCCAGTCTTGGTGGTGATCAGATGTGTTTAATAGAGTGTGTGATGTGTTTCATGAAGTGAATTTCTTTTGTGGTTTAGTGCTCAAAATATCAACTTGTACAGTAATGCGAGACTTTTATTTGATTTTCACATTTATGAATAAATATTCAAAAATGGAAAGTAAAACATATGCAACATTTCAATGTTAGAACATCCTATTTAGGTAATTGTATTTTTTAAGACCTCTATTATAAACATTCTTGACTTTGTATGTTAGTTTGTAGGTAGGTATGTGGCATTATATGCATAAAACTTAACTACAGCGTGTTCTCAAAAATTGTTTGTCAAAGAAGGCTCAGTTTTGTACCAAAAGTGTGCAAATATTGAGTAGATCAAGTCATTATTATTAAAATTTTATTTCAGGTCACAGGTTCGAATTCAGAGGCTTTCATTCAAACACTTTTCGGCAACGAATTCTCAAAAACTTGTCGACATAGAAAGTTATTTTTGCACCCAAAATTTGCAAATTATAAGTGGATCAAGCCATTTTCCCCCTCAATTTTGATTGCGGATTTTTAAAAATGCGCCGATTCGAAAAAAGACACAAGGTTGGTTTAAAAATGGGATCATAATGGGTTCACATGGAAACCTATATTCATAATCAACCTTACATGCGAGTGATAATAGCTCAAAGAAAATATAGCAAAATCTCAAAACATAGTCTATTAAATCTTTTTAAATTGCAATTGCTGCTCTCCTAATTAAGAGAGAGAGATGGGAGGTGTCTTTTTGCAGCCTTTTAAATGCGCTTTTAATTGATATACAACACAATAGGGGTGAATGGTATCAGAAAATAAACAAAACGGAAGGTAAAAAAAAATTACAGAAAGAAAGAAAGAAATCCGTAGGCGCCAGAACAGGGGAGTACGGTGGATGATCGAAAACAGGTATGCCACGCTGAGCCAAGAATTGGAGCACAAGGATCGCACAGTGCACAGGCACATTATCGTGCAGCAACATCCATTGTCCAGTCCTGTGCAACTCTGGCCAAACACGCCGGATGCGTTTTAGCAACCGTTCCAACACTGCCTAGTAGAATAAACAAATCTGGACACATATTGCTTTGAGAATGAGAATAAGCCAATGTTTTTAGATGTTCAAACAGTTAAGAGTCTGCTTCAGTCAGAGCNCGGGAAACGANTATTTCAGGTGCATTTTGGGTCACTATTACCAAACAAAGACCGAAATGGAAAAAGTAGAACTATANCNCACTTCAAAATTCTTCCCTTTACACGCTGGTGCATGAGTTNTTAAAAACTATAGTGTATTAAGCGCGCAATCTGAGTTCTAAAGAAAAGAACGTCTGATTTGAATTTGAACTCAGATTGCGCACTTAATACACTATAGTTTTTAACAAATCATGCACCAGCGTGTAAAGGGAAGAATTTTAAAGTGCGCTATAGTTCTACTTTTTCCATTTCGATCTTTGTTTGGTAATAGTGACCCAAAATGCACCTGAAATAGTCTTTTCCCGCGCTCTGACTGAAGCCGACTCTTAACTTGACAAATAAATTAACTCTCTGTTGGATTATATATACGTGGTGTCTAAAACCCCTGGATTCGAACCCATGAATATCAGATTTAAATTGTCACACCCCATATACTATAAATTTGAAAACATTTGGTGCGAAAATCAACCAACCGACTAATACTTTTATTTCCCCGAGATATCACTCTTGCCGATAATTCGGATAAAAGCAAATGGATTCGAACCTGTGGCTTCCTTTAAAAATAATACAAATGGTTTGATCTATTTAAATTTCGGTGCAAAAATGAACTTTATATGACAAACATCTAAAAACATTGGCAGTCCACAAATGCTTCAGCTATTTGTGAAACAAGCTCTCGACATTCCTTAGATTCTCGCAAACAAAAGAATGTTCAGATGGCCAAACCATTGGCAGAAGTGGTTGTTTTCGGGATACCAGGCAACACCGCGAACTTTGTTGGGCACATATTGCTTTGAGAATGAGAAGTAACACAAATCTAGTCCTTGCCCCTGCGCAGAAAATTTATTAAATTATGTTCTCAAATGAAGGTGTGCGTAAAGGAGTTTCCTGATAGGTACCATACTTATAGTCTAAGGTGGAAACTATTTTTCAAGAAATAAAAAGGCATTATAATACAGGTATTATGTTTGAATATTTTCCTTAATATATAATATTATTTTAGCTTTAATTACTGGATGTTTACACATTTAAGTGCTCCTATAAAACAGCCGTTACTGGTTATTACAGAAAGAGTTTGTTGCAATTGAACACATTGTAGTTTTTAAATGAATTGGGTTATGATGTCCAAGTAATAAACCTTTGGTTGATCAACACACTGATTCTAGGTAACGTATATCAGTTTTAGAAGTTTTTTGAATTGAATATGCTTCAAAATAAATGCTATAAGCATTTTTATTTTGAAAACTATTATGCTATTTTCTCCTGGCCATATCCACTGTGTTTCAGTAACACATTGGGAGGTTGGGTGTATGTGATTCCCATGTACGAAACCTTGAGTTGCAAAGTAATAGTTTTCAGAATTTCGAATAGTTTTAGTTTTCCAATTTGTAACTATATTACTGGCCTTGTTTTAACTTGCTGCATCTACATTCACCTAAATTATCTTATTAGCAACTTGGAATGAGCAGGTAAAGTTTTGGCAATTAAGTAGGGGTGGGTTGAACCCTGGTTTTTGCATCCGAACCAAACTTAACAAAAAGTTCTACTTTCGAACCCGAACCGGTTCGGTTCGACAGACGAACCTTCGACCCACCACTACAATTAAGTGATGTAGTCTGGTAGATGATTGCTAAGGAATTCCTTGCAACACAACACGTTCAGTATTTTGCAATTTCTGGTTTGGGTGTCTAGGATCTTGAATCTGTAATTCTAAATGCTATCTAAACTGTTGGGAAGGAAACGTCATTTAGTGTGTGCAGTTACGAGGTGTATTCAAAAAGTTCCGGATTTTTTTATGGACATACCTCCAATCCCCTTCCGCATTTATACACCACTCCCATTGCTGATGCCACTTCTCAAAACAGTCCTGGTAAGTCTCTCACCATCAGTGACTTTTTCATAATATCTTGATAGTCTCCCTTTCAAAGTGGATTTCAGTTTGAAAAAGTGGAAAAAGTCTGCCAGAGCCAGGTGAGTTGTGTTGTTTTTGGCCAATAAGTCACACATTGGTAGCGATGTGTGAGCTGGCACATTGTCATGATGGAGCAACCAGAAGTTGTTTCTCCACAACTCGGGTCTTTTTCTTCTGACGTTTTCTCTCAGATGTTTCAGCACTTTGAGGTAATACCAGCAATTCACAGTTTGTCCCTCGGTTAAGAATTCATGATGCACAACAACATATATTAAAAAAAAACTGTTAACAAAGATTTCATGTTCGACCTGACCTTTTTCCAGACCATTGTGAAGACTGCATTTTTGTTTCTACATCGCATCCATAAACCCACGTTTCATCACCTGTTATAATATTTTAATAAAGTGTTCATCCTCGTTAGCGCAATCCAAAAGTTCCTGACAGATAATTGAATCGTCTCTCTGATCCCGTGTCAGAAGTCGTTGGACAAACTTTGCAGCCATCTGATTCAATTCTAATTTTGTTATGAAAATGTTTCCCATGAACCTGTGTGTATATTGCACTCTTCTGCTAGTTCTCAAACTGTCAAACGACTATTGTAACACACTAATTCATGAACCTGAGTAACATGAGAGGCATCAGTTGATGTTGAAAGCCTTCCTGAAAGTGGATCATTATCTGTTGCTTGCCAACCATACTTAAATCGCTATGGACTGATCACCATACATTTGTTTCATCACTTCACAAGTCTCCGTAAAAGTTTTCCGTAGGTTGAAGCAAACTTTAATTTTAACACTGCTCATGAAAATCGGTGATCTCGAATATCGCTAGAAACACACTGCACGTGAACAAACAGCTGTAGGGCGATGACTAACCACAGTAGGATGGCGCGGCCAACAGCAGGTTAATCAAGAACGACGCCAGTAGGCAGCACCGCTTACCCGGCATTGCTATGAAGTCACGTTGGCATGCTATTTCAAAACTTCCGGAGTTTTTTGAACAGACCGCGTGGAAATGAATGTCTAAACACAAAACATAAGCACTTGTAATTGCTGATTCCATACCCAGAGTTTAAGGTGTGGTCATCCATTTGATTGTCACTTTAAAAATAGTCTAACTTTTCATTTTGAGGTGCTTTGAGGAATGGAAAGTTTTGAGGATTTTATCACAGACTGATGCAGATATACTTTTTAAGTATGTGGACTGAATATTGTTGGCACGAGTGAAATTGTTTTGTTAATGCATGTTGTGATTGGAAAGGATCACTCAGTCCAATCATAATGGTGCCGGCTGCATGGGAGCGAGTGCTTCTGCCTGATCGTCTGTGGTCGACTCGCACGCATCTCGGGCTAGGTTGGATCCTGTGGTGATGCGCTTTATTGCAGTTCGTAGCACCACATGATTCAGCTTAGCTCGAAGCGGCTCTTGCTACGCAACTCATCACTGCAGTGCTCTGATCTACTTGCATAATTTGTTTTAACATTTTGCTTCCTTTATTGTATTGCTTTCACTGTTTTCTGCCACATTTTGTAATGATTTTTATCTATTAATTTCTCTTTTTTCTCTACATATTAACATTCAAGGTTATAGATACCAACAGAAGAAGAAAAAAGTAAAGCTTGTCAACTTTAACCGTGCTCAATGCACTTCAAAAACTATGAAAAAAAAGGGAGGGCTTTTTACTAGAAGATTAATTGACGAACAAGATAATGTACTTGCTGACGGTTTTTACGTTTTGGACTAAAGATTCAAGTTTGACATGAAATATTGAACTTGAATGGTAAATGAAGGTGAAGAAGCTTGTCTTTCCTTTTTTGTTGGTATCATGACAACCTATCAGTTTTCCGGAGAAATCTAAAATATGGCTGTGGATGCTTGTTTATAAATTACTTGTATGTGTAGAAAACAGCACTAATACTGTGAAAGCAAGGATCCTCGTAAAGTCGTCGTGATTCTAAGCTTTGCCTTTTTGTGTCTGGTTTAGAGTTATACATATGTATTGTGTAACGATAAATTGAGAATAATCAAACTGTACAGCCTTTAGTGTTTGTTTTTACAAGGTATCAGCTATGGGCTTAAATAAAGTTTTTACATGTTGGTTAGACTGAAGTAAGATGTTTTTAGTATTCTGGAAGCTGTCCAGTTTTCTAATTCAATTGTATGTGTAGTAGGTGAGCACTAATACTGATATTTAACTTGCTTGTTCAATGAGATGTTGAAATATAGCTCGGACTTTTTCTGTTTGTCACTATGAACTCCTTGTAGAAAAAAAAGGAAATAAACATATGCTTATAAAATATAATTTGTATTGCTATTGCAAATGCTTGAAGTGATTGCCACATACATTTTGTAAAAAAAAGTACACGGAATGTTTTCATAAAACACAAAATACTTGTTTATTCATCAACATATATTTTGTCGCCTTCAAAATAGGCCCCATTGGATGCAACACACATATGCCAACGCTTAACCCAGTCCTCAAAACACTTTTCAAACACAGAAGAAGGTATCACTCCGAGCTCCTTGTGCGATTTTCTTTAAGGCTTAAATCGATTCAAAATGCCTTCCTCGTAATGGTAACTTGAGTTTCGGAAAGAGAAAAAAATCACAAGGGCCATATCTGGGAAATGCTGTACTTGGCCGATAACATTTGTTGAGTTTTTGTCCAAAAATTCGCGTTCAAGAGTCTATGTGTGCGACGGCGCATTATCGAGGTGCAAAATCCAAGAATTGTTTTTCCACAAATCTGGTCTTTTCTGGTGAACATTCTCACGCAAGCGCCTCATAATGTCCAAATAATACTCTTATTTAACGGTTTGTCCCTCTCGAAGGAATTCTGAGTGCACAACACCACGATAATCAAAGAAAATAGTGAGCATGACCTTCATTTTTGAGTGACTTTGGCGTGGTTTGTTAGGTTTTGGTTCTTTTCCGAAGCACCATTCCGAAGATTGTTGACTTGTTTGCATGTAACACTTGTAAACCCATGCCTCATCACCAGTTATGATGTGGTTCATGAAGCTTGGAGTACTAGAGGCTTGCAAAATCATGTTTTCAGCAACAAGCTATTGATGTGCTATTTGCAAGAAATTCAGCTCTTTCAGAACAAGTCATGCCCAAAACATCACTCAAAATGTTGTCAACGATTCAGCACAAGAAATTTCGTTCACAACACAAAATTTAATACAAATTATTTTTTCGATAAATTTATCCATTCTGAAAATCGCAGACTTCGGAGCACAACTAACATAAACAGCTGCTGTGAACAAACTGATTGACAGATGACTCAAACTCTGCGTGGTAATTAGGTGCAGTACTGCCAATGTTATAAAATGACTTACCCTGGTCTGGTACTGTAAAGTACCCTATTGGGAGGGACTACAAAGGTGAGGCCCGACCTTCAAGGCGTAGTGCATTTTAATGACACAGTAGTACTAAGGGATGGAGTATAA
>KZ869062.1:105836-115841 GCA_003456935.1 Machilis hrabei | reverse complement strand
TGCACGTCGCGCATGACTATAACGTCTCCCACTACCTTCCTACCACCCATTCACTTGTGACCGAGGATTGGGGAATGGGTGGTAGGAAGGTAGTGAGAGACGTTACAGTCATGCGCGACGTGCAGAATTTCGGACCCATATTTTGCTTACGACTGTACATAAGGTTGAGACCCAAAAGTTGAATTAATGGTACAGATCTGACCTTATTGCGCCAGTAATCGTTAAAATTGGTTGGGGAATGGGTTACAAAAGTACTGGGATCGATTCCCGATGAGGGTTACACAATTCCTACGTCAAATTAAACATCTTTGATTTAAATAATCGACTGATATTGGAAATTTCAATTTAAAATATTAGTACCTACTACACAACCATCAATTACTTACTTATAAATTTTTACTTGTGTCTAATAAATTCTTAAAAGTGTAATTTGTGACAATATTTTAAGTAAAATGTAGTAGACTCTATAATTATTCTATTGTAATCGTCTTCAAACAGCTCTGAACTTTCCATAATAATTAATTACGTAGATTAGTCCATAACGCAAACCTCTGTCAGTTGTTAGCTTTTAAGGCAAAAATTAATTATCAATTCTTTTTTAAAACATTCACATGTAAAAATTGGCGAAAAAGCAATATAAAATGTATTTACTTTGTACGCCAGAGTGGCGAATAACGTAGGCCCTGAGAATGTTGACGTTTAGTCAACTTGTATGGACGACATTTTGTATTACATAGTCAGGAAATTTTGTGTTAATAATTGTTTATTCAAACAAAATGTGGAGTTAAATACATAAAAATTAAACATGAACACGCTTTAGGCTAAAATTTGTATAAAGTATTCAAATGGGTTCACATCAGACTTGTACAATTTTTATCGTGTTTTTAGGCCTATATATAATAACAAGTAAGGAAGGCGAACTTCGTATACGCATACACAAATAATCCAAAGGTTTTCCTACAGATGTGTTTCTCACTACTCACACTCAAGGAATAACGTAAGAAACGTAACACAAAGAGTAAAAAGATTAGCAACTTCTGCGTTACGGGTTGTTACCTATTATACCTTCCGTGAGCCTCTGAGCCACACCATAGCTAAATCTGAATGCGTACCGAACCATAAATCAGCACACTCTAGTAAGAATTTAGAAAAAAGCTTGCATATTTGTTTTGTTTATGGATAGGCTTTAGAACCGAAAATATAACATTCTGTCTATATTTTTCAGAATAGTAAGTTTGTGTAGGCTCTTTGGTTTCCTTGGGTTTGTCTAAACAACACTGTATGATCATATAGGATAACAATTACATAATATTAAACACTTTTTCAAAATACATTGTCATCAACAAAATTTCGATACTACAGTCATATTAAAATAACTTTAGTATTGACAGCTCAGCGAAAGCGCCTCCAGGTGTTTAGGCCTACTGTTTCCATGGTGACCGCTCGCTTGGCCAATCAGAAGAAAGNAGATACGTCATCGGCCGTGCAATGTTGCCACTGTGTTTGTAAGCGAGCGCGTTTTTCGATAATTGTTTTGTGACAGTCGAGTGAAAGCGTGCTCTTGTAAATCTGTTTGTATTATAATTTCGTAAANTGTAAAGTTTTAGTAAGATATTGTAAATAGTCTGATTAGCTAATGCCTTCATTGAACAAATACGGAGGCGAATTTTGTGATTCACACGTACATTACCAGTAACGATTTTGTCATATCCAAACGAAGAGTGGTAATGTAGTCTGCCGTGCACTAAGTGGCAACACCGTTCACCGAGTCTTTCAAATCGTAAACAGCTCGAGGTGCTCTCGCTGAGCTGTCAATACTAAAGTTATTTTAATCTGACTGTAGTGAAAAATCGAAGCCAGAACTTCTGGTTCGAGAGCTGGTTGACTGGTCAACTGTTCTACGGCAGTGGGCTCGATCGTAAAGTGGTGCTGTTTTGTAAAAAGTAAAACTAAATGTGCAATGCTGTCCAAACTAATAGTTTAAAGGCTTTTACATAAAGTTTCGTAGGCCTAAATATTTGTCGAGCACTTCAGATATTATTTTAAATTCGACAAAAATCCACCACCGTTAAGGGGGCCGTCTATATGTTGGCAGATAAGCCTTGCAGACGTAGCGCTCTTATCATATATTTAAAAGAAATACTCGCTTTTATCATGCTATTTTTTAACCAACACTTAGGTCAAGGATATATTTATGTCTCAATCGTACTTTCATGTCACATAATCTATATCTTCTATTTAAAAAAAGAGTATGATTTAGACTCTTTTGCCAAAAATAGTAAGTTTTCATGGTGTTTTAAAAGTGGTAATTTGTAGAAATATATCAGCCAGACTAGGATTAGGACAAAGATTAGAATTTCCTCAGAATATTGATGAAAAAAAATATATGGTCACCACACGAATTACTGCTAACACCTATAATGTGCCGTGACCTTGTTGTCGCTGCTGTGGAAAGGCCGAGTGTAGGCGGCCCCCTTAAAATACTTTAGAAAAATAGGGGACCTGATGAAACAATAAAATTTTGACACATCGTACAGTAAGAATAAACCTCACCACGTTTGGTCGAATAGTTTCGGCTCTGGTATAGGACCAAAAAGAGGGACATGATCTCCAACTAAGATTTATGTTACTTTGTATATTACGAGGGACGTTCAATAATTAACGAGAATTAGTGGAGATTACGTTGAAAAGTAGTGTAAGTTTCATTGTCATTGAATAAAACGGATTTTGTCCACAGCTGTTTGTCTCGTTACTTATTGAACGTCCCTCGTATATGCGCGTTACTCACAAACCAAACCATAAAACTATACCGTCATCTACACTCCACAACTTACGTATGAAAAATAAAGTATTTTAATTCACATTCGTTTTATTTTTTGTGTCTCTATTTCGCGTAATACACAAACCATATTTATCGTGAAATACGTATACTTTCTTTTAACCTGATCGTTCAACATGCGCTAGCCCTTCAGTGAGCTGGTCTGTTGTTGAATAACGCCAACAATTATATTATTTCGCGCGGCTGTATTTTCATACGTGGAAGTAAAACGGACATGTGGAAGATAAAGTGTTGGTCAGTACGGCAGGAAAACAAAAGGCGGAGACGAATGTTTGGTCGACAAAAACACTAGATGGATGGTTTTTCCTCTTGACACTCCTCCTTTTCATGAGATCTCGTTACTGAGGTTTTATGCTACATCATCCCGTGCGAAAACTACACAACCACCAACTTCATTTATTTTACGTTACTTGGCTTCCGCACACTTGTTTGTACAAACACACAGCATTTACATATTCAATGGTGGTATGGGAATGCTTACTCATAGAAACCATTAAATATACCTACAAAGTGATGCATATTCACATGCATGGGTTGAGGGTTGACTTCAACAGAGAGATTCAACCAACCAGCCAGTATATATGCAACATGCGGGCATATCATTTGTTGACAAACCTTTCAGATGTAACACCTATTGTTGTAATTGCCACCTAGCACTACTATGAAATATGACTTCGGTATATGGGCTTATGGATCTTCTGATCAGTGGTTGCGCTGTACAGAAACTAACAAAAGACCTTCCCACAGGCCCACAGACTAATGGTGGTTATTAAGACTCATAATAAGTTGAAACTCCTTGAGACAGTTTCTTAGAAGTACATCGGGCAGGTGTTGTTCCAGATGAATAAGTTGCCGTACGTAGAAGTACCTCATCGACAAAGTATGAGGGCTTATTTATTCAATGAGCGAGATGTCCATTAGAGTTCGAGTTTGAGCAGGCCAGTTTTCTTCTTACCAACTTTTCCATGGCGGTCTTTGTTCGAGTTTAAAGAGACTTTTATAAGAGCTCAGTTTAAAAGGGCAAAAGAGTATTGTAGCGGTTGCAAGAAAGAAATCATGAGGAGCGAAGAGAACTCCCATCATGGTCCTGGGAAGAAACTGCTGGGTTCTCCAAGCAGCCAAGCAAAATTTAACATTTGAAAGAAGTTAGGACGCGAACGTTTCGTTTCTATCCCTTATGGGGCACTAACTTGCCTTTCACCCCATGCACCACCATCCATCCCCCAACTTCTTTTTCCGACCCCTGATTCTTCTCCGTCTTCTTTAGATATATCCAACGGAAACCGGCTAGGCAAGGGCAAGCAAGCATCAGCGTCTTGAGACCAACGGAAAATCTCCTTTAAGATTTTTGAAAAAGAAAAGAGACTGATCGTGATTGCAGAGTCCGTTACTGGAAGAAAGGCCGGTGAAGGGGCGAAGGAACTTTTTGTGTTTGAATGTATGTGTGAGTGTGTGAGGTTGTCAATACACAAACGAATGTAAGAAAGACTAGGAATAGAACAGAAAACGCGCAAAGACAGGCAGCACGCGACTACGATGTTACACGCGCCGCGTTAGATAGCCGTTTACCGGAAGGAAGTGTGACTGGATAAGAAGTGAAAAGAGTGGCAGAAATTAAAAAATTAAGGAGACACACAGAAAATCCTTAGTGGGCTTAGTGTGCTATGGTGACCTGTGACACGTTGGATCTAATACTGATTCACCTGGATCTCAATATGTAAGTACTGTACTGATAGTTATGAAATTTTGAAATGTATATATACAAGGTGACTCAATAATCGTGATACGTCATCCGACTCTTCGTTTTTCAAGTAAATGTCTCTTGACGTCACAGAAATGTTGTTATGCCGCTCAAAATTAAAAGTGAACAACATAAAATATATTTTTACACACTACATACATTTTAAAATAATTTTCAATTAATATGACTACATTCTAAGCACAACTAAACAAACCTGATTTTAGAAACCATGTCTATGTTACGTGTCCACAATAGGTCCAGGGTTCAAATTCGGCAACTGCCTTCTAGTCCTGATTATAAAGAGCTATCCTAGAAGTCTACTTGTGTAACACTCCACGTTAAGGTATAATCGAAAGCGTCTTCCGGATAAGGTCTTCATTAAACCCGTGATGTTAGAGACATGGATCATAAGCCCAAAGAATCAACAATATTACGTCTTTTAATTTCATCTGAAAGTTGTTGATATAAAATGTTTGCTTTTTTTTTTAAATGTGTATTCTTTTCACACATTTCTACATCTACATATTTCAACTTCGAAATCTCACAACTTTACAGATTATTTATTAAAAATATTCCTCTATACGTTTCTTGTTTTACTGAAACTGGCCTGATGGCGTTATATTAGACTAGTTTCAGACGTTAATAAACATGTTCTCGAACTTTCTTCATTTTTATTTTATATAAAATTGTAAAATTAGGAAAAAATGGAATAAGCATATAATTAATTATTTAGGAAAATATAACAAAGAGTTGGTTACACAAAACAAATTATGATTCACTGCTAGCCTGTATCATACACAAATTTTCAGTCAAATTTTCTAATGGTTGGTTCGTATATTTTTTCAAGAATTTAAATAATTAATCAATTTCACTTTGAGGTTTTTAACTGTATAAACAATATCATCAACTTTTTGTTTGCGTTAGTCATTGCTGAATAAACAATATGTATTCATAAGTTCGTAAAATATGAAAATGTGTTTTATCTTATAAAATATTCTGATAAAAGTTAAATAGGAAAAATGAGGAAAGTGATTAACGCCAGCCTCTATTAAGAAAGATACGATAAAAAGGGAACACACAATTTTTTATATATTTTTTGCAATCAAACCAGTTTACACATTTCTTTCTTTTTTTACCAGTAGAATTAAGTTCAAATTCATTAAATCACTATAAACATTGTTTCATCGTCCCTAATGACCCATTGTGTGTCGGTGGGACGTAAAACACTATATCATCATCTTACTGTTATTACATGCAATGTTATAATGGCGTTTTTGGTACAGTGCGTAAATTAGTTGTATTATCAAAAACCCTACAAAAATGATGTAAAAAGAAGGTAGTGCAGAAGAATTGTGAGTGTTAAAAGTGCTCATAGAACTAGGAAGAAAGATATATCACTTTTCGTGACGCACGTGGAGGTTCAATTAACTTGTAAGTAAAACACATTCAGTATCTAAAAAAAATATTAGATAATTTAAAGAAACTGGGAGAAATAACTGTTTATGAACCTTGGTTTTGAATGTTGCATGTACCAGGGAAAACTCCTAAAAAAATGTAGAACTGCAGTAAGCCATTCTATAGGTAAAAAGCTTTACCATATAAGGATGACATGAGACATTTTGCCTTGTAGTACGAATATAAGTAGCAACAGGAGGAACCAAAGGGGCGAGCTCAGTAAAACAGCAACCATGAAAATAACTGTAACACAAACAAAGGATAGATACTACCCGGTGAATTGAGAAACAGTTTAAAGAACAAGTGAGGGATGGGTCATTTATTATACAAAAATCTCGCCTTTCTTTTGAGATGTGTGTTAGGTGCACCACCTCATTTGTGGGAGTTTGGGCCGTCGTTTTAGGATATGAGGTACATGTAGATTTTTCAACAAGTTATTTCTTTTCGACACGACAGGCATTGCTCTATCGCATTTACGATGCTACACCACTCGTCAAGGACAAATTAAAGCGTGCTACTCGTGCGTTTCACAGACGAGCTCTATTGCATATTGAAGGCAAAGTTGGTATTTTTGAACATTTAGTATTGTAAACGTGTAATGCAAACTTAAAAATTGACTTATCTACTTCTTCTCCCTAGCCGTTTTTTTACAGCTTTGTAACAGTTTACAATAGAACTCGTAGTTATACAGGATGTCACAAAATAAGAGGTAAAAACTGAAACCACCGATGGGGGTGGGGTTGTGGAGCAATTTGAGATGGCGAACCCGTGTCCGGAAACCAACCGTAAAAATAACGCCCGATCGGACTCGAACCGCTATCACTAGAGACCACGGACCAAAGCGACAACACTTGGCCACTGAGCTACGAGGAAAAGCGGCATTAGTAGTGCCGGAAACATACGAGAGTTCAGAAGCCGCAACCAATGCTTTTAATTGCGCAACGTTGCCGAACTTAACTGGAATTCAAATTGGTTTAGGGGCGTTACGGTTGGTTTCCGGACACGGGTTCCCCATTTCAAATTGCTCCACAACCCCAACCCTATCGGTGGTTTCAGTTTGTACCTCTTATTTTGTGACAACCTATATGCTTTATTTTACTCAGGTAGTCCTCTGATATAACCTCCTAAAGTTACAACCTTTCGTATCCCTACCATCGAAGGATAACAAATAAAAATGGAGGTGTCTGCATTATTTTGTCCACCCCACGTAGGCCCTACGTGTTAAAGTGATACATACCCTTTACAATGTGTAACTCAATGTTTATATATTTTATTACACATGTGTCAAAGGAAGTTGGAACTACACCAGACACGCCCAGTGGGAGGGGCTGGGATTCGTCTACGGCTGTTGGGTGGAGTCGCTCTCCCCGATGGACCGCATCTGAAATGTAAATCTAGGAAGAGTATGTCTGCGTAATTTACTCTTACAAACTCTTGTACCTCGAGCAGTAATTAGCGACACTTCCTGTAAGCAGAGAAGCACTATTGAGCAATATGATGCCACACCCAACGCAATCCTCAAGTACCACGCCCTGTAGAGACGTTGCTTCCCTCAACTTCTCGCGTAACTAAAGACCCGCGATGTCTGTTCTGGTCAGTAGCGCCTTCGGAATGTCCCCCAAACGGCTATTACCGCGTCACCAAGCCGTCTCGAGATACAACAACTGACGCCATAGACGACACAATCATCGAAATTGGTTGGTACTAACAGCTGAAGTTTGTAGGAACGTGAATAATGAGAGACTATGCTGATGAACTTGAAATTTGTATGACCGCACAAACGCTCTAGAACTCATAACCGCTTGATTTGAAGCTCTGGCTGCAGAGCAGAGAGAAATAAGTCAGTAGCCTCTGTCTGAAGTGTTGTAATGTTTAACTCGCAAATATAATGATCTCAGCCAAACGCCACTGCTACTAAATAGGAATATGGGTTCTTATGGATATTAGGAAATTCATACACTTGTGACCATGCAGTACGAGTAAAAATTACAGAAAATTAAAGAAATTATTTTAGCACATTCTACTGACGTCTACGTCTTACAAAGGTCGTAAGTATTACAATTTTAGACCTTTATCATTATTTACTGTATAAAGTAATAATTGTCGTCAGGTAAAGATTAGTCATACCAGGTTTGGAGCCTGTAATAAATGGCACAACTTTAGGGTATTTAGATGTTAGTAATGTAATGAAAATGCTTAAATTCGTCGTTACTACAAATTAGTTATGAGAATAATATATGGTGTTTTAGACCCTAACGACACCATATGGGTCTTTGCAGAAAGGTGAACAATAATTGTTTTGACCAATGAAGACGAACGAACATCAGAAACATCGAGGTGAAAGACCTTCACAACATCCAACGTTGTGTGGGAATTGAACCCACTACTTTTGGTATGACAACCGGTTAACTAATTAACTGTTCTACCCCTATCGAAAAAAATAATAATAATAATATTGTGTTTTACGTCCTACTAACAGCTGTTGGGCCATTTGATGATGATATGGTGGTAATTAAGACTCAGAATTGCTGAGCTCGAAACTAGGTAGAATTGTCTCAAGTGTAATCATAAAAACGTTATTTAGTTAGTTCTGGTTAAAGTAATGTGACATCGGCTAAACAAGCCGTACAGAACATACCTTGTACCATATAACAGTTATAATTAAATCGCGAAAGTCAAGATTATGTTGATAGGAAATGAATTCCTAACCGTCTGCTGTGGTAATCAATTTTCTATCAATATATTCTTGACTTTTGCGATTTAATTATAACTGTTGTGTGGTACAAGGTATGTTCTGTCGGGCGTGTTTAGTCGATTTCACCTTACTTTAACCAGAAGTAACTAAATAAAGTTTTTGTGATTACACTCGAGACAATTCTACCTAGTTTTGAAGTTCAGCAATTCTGACTCTTAACGTGTCCTCCCGACAATATATAGGTCATTCCAGGAATATGAACAACGCTTATGTTGATCACTGGATGTGAATGAACATCACAACTATCCATTCCTTACGCGGGATTCGAACCATCAACCTTTAGTGTACTAACCACTAGACCAGGCAGGTGGGCTGGGTCATTTGACAATGTTATAAGTAACTACAGTGTATATTGTATTTAATTAATGCACATGAGGAGACTATTACACAATTTAAATCAAAGTGAATCACAACAAATGCCTCATTTGAATAAAAATTAATATTTACATTAACATATTTTACTTGATTAGTATTGCACAAAATCAAGTTATTCAAACATTTCATATGTTACGTGGAAGACAAGAGAACAAGCAATTAAAAGTGCTACCTAGAATGCTAATTCCTGTAAAACCAGGGATTAATTGATCACTTTTTCTCAATCTTTCAGTTCAGTAACCTCAAAATAAAATTGAATATTTCTATGATAGCTTTCTTGAAAAACATAAATGTGATTTATTTTATGATGAAAACCATTACAAGCCTCAAACACAAACATAGTTAATAATTCTGCATGGCATATCAAATGGTTAAAATGCCATAGTATATTAACGTGGTTAATATTTTCTTGAGCACTACGAACACTTCCTGAGAGAATTTAAAAGAGTAAAACATACAGGACGAGTCGAAACTCAAACAAAATTTGGCAAATATATTATTTAGACAATTAGGCGTGATCAAATGTTCTTTAACACTTCGTTTAAGAGGAAATTGCTTTTAGACTGGGTTTATATAATACGCTGACGGAACCGTATACGGTAACGTGGACGGACAGGAAAAGTTTTAATTAATTTTTGAAAATATTACACCAAAATAAACACAAGTCATTGTTCTATGTCTCCCCTTTTTTACACGGAGAAAAACGGCTAGTTGCAGTGACCACTCAATTTGGTAGTTGGTTATGAACTGTTTGCGAGAACCATGCGATTCGAAAATGTGACCATTCCATACGTTACTGGAACTGACTACAGATTGGCAAGTGAACCAGCAAAGTAGGTT